>APFE030531890.1:0-51267 GCA_000404065.3 Pinus taeda | reverse complement strand
AAAGGATAATTTAATTAGACTATATCATAAGGATCACGTTATAATAGTATGTTATAAGATAATAATATTGGTATATCCTTTATTTAATAATTATTTTTAATTATTATTTCAATTCTAAAGGTTTAGTAGTAATTAAATATATATACATATATAATTGAAATCATGAAAACAAAAATATAATTCATTAAACTATTTCTTGAATATTATTATTCTAATTATAATGTTTAAGTTTAAATGTAACCCAATAATAACAGTTACAAATATAATTGAAATAAGGTTAATACATTTATTGGCTCGAAATTAATTATTAAATATCTTATTAATAACTCATAAAACGAATAATAATAGGACTAAACAATACTAATTCTAATATAATATAGGGATGCTAGGATTAAAGGGGAATATATATATTCAGTTTAAAAGCTAAAAATATATTAAAATTTTTTTGTTTTGAAAGCTAAAAATTAAAAATTAAAATAAACCACGGGAAAAAGGACCAACCACCGAAAACAACTCTTAAGGGGAGGGAAAAAAGAAACCCTAAGACCTTATAAAAAAAGGACTGAGGAGGCTAGGAAGACAGGGTTGGGACCCAGCAACTACTAATCTTCCAGCCATCATCCCTATTAAGATTATTCGGCCTTTTCTCAATCTCCATGGCCTCTCTAAATTTGCGATGGTGAAACTGCGCAACTTTAGCAATGACTTGAGCATCTTCAATACAAACATGATGCATAGTCTTCCCTGCATGTTCAGCCAGGGCTGAGGACTTGGTCCTACCATGCCTTAAGTTAGCCGAATGCTCGCTAATCCTTTGATTAATAGAGTGACCCGTCTCACCAATATATGGTGTCCCACAGGAACAAGGAATGACATAGACACCCTTCATGTCTTTAGGGTCAATAGGATCTTTTACAGACCTGAGGGAACCACGGATAGTATTGAGAGGTCTAAAAGTTCCGGGCACATCGTACTTCCTCAAAATCCTCGCAATCTTATCAGTGGTCCCTTGGATGTAAGGCAGGTTAACACCCATGACACGATATTTAGGATCACTTCGGATTGAAGGCTCCTTCTTGGCCTTGAGGAAGGCTTTTTGACCCACGTGTCTATTGTAACCATTCTTCATGAAGACATATTGGTATAATAATAATTAAAGAATATTAATTATTTGACTAGGGTCATAAGGTCAAAATTAGCCGTTATCAATCTAGCCGTTGGAGTCTCTGCCCTAACTATTTAACTAGCTAAGCTGGATTGGTTCTTCAACTTGTCCTGACGATGAACCACACTGGTTGGTTCGAAACACGTCGAAAAATGATTATTTATGTGATTTCGCCGAAAATTCTCTAAACAATGTTATGGATCACAAAAGTCTAAATTCCTTAATACTTTGGTACATGTCAGAAGAGGGTGTTACAACTTGGTGGACCTCTAACTAATCCGAAGAGAACAAAAGGCATATATTTTCAAGGTTGATAAATGTTTGATGTGAATATGTACTTTTATAGAAGCATTTTGAGTAGCCTTCATCAAGCTCCTCCATATTTGTATTTCATTACTTAGAATTTTTGAGAAAGATTAGAAGAGGGAGACTGAATAAAAGAAAATCAATATAGAAACAAAGAGAGATGGTAGCAGAACTATTACAAGAATTCTTGGGTCATGGTTTTGATTTAAATTTAAATTATATGTGATCACACATTTTAGATGTTGCAAAGGAAGAAATAAGTTTTCCTTCTTGAATTGAATACAATCAACAATACTTTTCCTTCTTGAACTGAATACAATCAACAATTTCATAATCTATCCATAGTAAGAAACACTTACATTGAAATATTAAAATCAAAGGACAACAAAATGATGGTGATTGAACTATGTAAGCAAATCACTAAACCAATAATGAGAAAACAATAGTAATTTGAGTTTGCATAAATTTCTTGTGTTTATAATTTCAAACTGAACCTGACATTTGTATTAATATCCATTAAAGATAAAAATGGTTCAAAGGGTTCTAGCTACAACCAAAAATATTCCAGAGGGTTAAAAGAGACCCAAAAAAGTGAAATAAAAATAAAACAGAAGAGTAGGAGACAATATAGAAGAAACCAGAAGAACGAAGACCATGTTAAAACAAGGCCTAGTTTGAAAGAGACTCCTCATAAAAGCAAAATACACCTTATGCACATAAATATTTAGTCAATCAATGCACGAATCATTTCTCTTTTCCTCATATAATCTAGAAACTAGAATAATGAACCTAAGATATAGATTGCAACTTTGCAGGGGATTCCTATGCTTGACCAACAATGTAATGAGGCATTCAAATTATAATAATATTTTGAAATTAACCATGTGAATCTCAGTTTCATTGATGAAATGGATTCTTATGAAACAAACCCATTTTTAACATCAAAAGACATTTATGCAAACATATATATGGCAAGAACATTAAATAGGGTTGAATAGACTTTGAGGAAATCAAATTTGGAATTTGAAAGGAATCCTTGCAACTTACAACAACCTTGCAATGGCCTCTTCAATTAGTAAACCATTCTCACAACAAAAACTTCTAATATAAAAGGGGCTTCCATCAAATGGTTCTAAAAAGTAATTTCATACTTCACTTTCTAAACCATGGTGCAATGAACTATATAGGAAATAGGGAACTGCATACAACTTTGGATATGTATCCTTTTGTTTTGTATTAGTTTGCAGCTTGGAATCATTGCGTTCACATAATACCTTACCATCTATGTGATGCCAATATATAAATATTCTTGGAATGCTTACTTAGAGGGAACAATGATAAAGAGAGTATCCCAAGGCATATGAGTCGAAATGATTGAGAACTGGAATAACATAAAAAGGTAAGGGTACAGAACATCTTGACACAATCCATACTATACAAAGATGTAATTTTGTAGCTAATGCATTGGATTTTTTCAAATTTTGTTAGATTACCTTGTAGTTGATAGATGTGTGGGTGTATCCATCTAGGATTTACTTTGGCAAACTAATGAAATTGAAGCATCGACGACCCTCTTCGATGAATGAATATTGAACAACTTCATCTTTTTAATCATGAATATATCTATACTTGCATTATCAGAGTCATTTTATATGCTTGTATTACTATTATATGTCCACCTAGGTGAGTTTGGGTGAGTCGTTAAAGCCTACCTACCATTCTTGACATTGATATGGAATTGAGACACAATTTGGAATCAAAATCGGATTATGGTGGAAATTTGGTGTTTAGCGACTGTAATGATGAATTCATTGAACCCACATTTAGTTACAAACAGTAAGATTAACCCCAATTTACTCCCTCAATATTCCATGATCGTTTGTAGCCTATTATTGGTGGCTAGTGAATTCCCTTTCAGCCTCAAATTAGGGCCTCACGCAGATTTTCTTACTGGAATGATATTGGTCCAAACCATGGTGTATAGTAGAAAGAAATCATTGTTATATGACAAAAAATTGTGAGCCAAACTGAACGCATCCTTTGTTGGGCAGAAGGAAGAACTAATCATTGGAAAATAGTGAAATCCTCATTGAAGAGGAAGCAAAAATAGTTGGAGGAAATTAAATCTCTGCTAGGATGGAAGACGTTTGGCGGGTTAATGAAATATCCTCTAATTAAATCATTTTAACTTATGCATAAGCATAATAATTAAGACGAACATTAAAAAAAGGCAAGTCGCTAAGTTCACAGTTCAAGCCAAACTCCTCAAAGGCCATGTCAGACAATTGGTGGTGTATGGGTGGTTGTGTTAGTGTTGGCATTGATTTGAACAAGGGTTAGCATGATGATTGGGTGTTCGGGGGAATCCCATGGTTGTTGGAGTGCTTTGTAGAGAATCTTCGTTGTAGCAGGCTTACTGAAGAAGCCATAAAATGATGACTATTGTGGTTGGGAGTTCAGCATTCCAAGCACAAGAAGAAGAGTCAAGGAGAAAAGTTTGGAAGAGAGTTTGCAACCATCTCAGAGGTAGAAAATGGACTCAAACCTACATCAAACCCTATCTAATGACAAGTGCTCTAGAATAGCTTTCCAACGATATGCAAAAGTTGAAAATGGACTCCTGGATCAAAAGATATGATATGTCAAAGTCCAGGGATTTAAAGCCTTGTGAAGGATGAAATTTCAAAGCAGGCAACGTATCGGCTATCAAATATCGGAGTAGGCATCATATCGGATATTGGGATATCGAGCAGATTAGCACATCAGAACCTCATAGCTCTTAGCACATCTAAACATCAAAATCCATCAGAATATTGGAAGTCTGGGACATTGAAATATCAAAATTTCTTAACAAAGGTGTTTTAAGAAGTTACGATATCCAACAAGCCCAATAGGGGTAAAATCGTCGATGTATGCCGAAGAAAATTAAGAAAGGATCTTGTTGCAAAACTAAGAATCTTGTTGCAAAACTAAGGTTTGACATGCTCTCTTCTCTCTCCTCTGGTAGGACACATGGCGACATGAGATTGGCTCTTAGAAGATGCAATGGAAACTAACGTCATCATGGCGTGGCAATACAACAAGAAACGTGGAAGGAAGATTCAACATTATTGGGTGGCCTAATGGGCCAAATTTGGGTGACACATGTCACCACTAATGAGTCACCACATGGAGTAATGACGTCATCTCAGAGGCCAACATATTGAAGGATGAGGACCTGATAACTTCTACGCAAATTGTTTTTAGAAAATATACGATGGAAGGGGCTTTTGATGTTGGGTTGACAGATGTTCATGAGAGTTTAGAGAAGAAAGGGTGTAGAGCAGTTAACAAAGGAATTTTTATCCTTAGTAGGATCCTGGAGGCCTTAACACCTAAGCGTTAAGCCATCAGTCACATTTTCGGTCATATGCAAAGGAAAATTCTCAAGAAGCTAAGCGCCAAGGGAGTTGAGGATATCGGGACTAAGAAATATTGTAATGTTTCAATTGTGAAAGTTATGATATTGAGGGGCCCCGATATAGTACTAAGCCATAGTCATAACTCTCAGCCCTATGAGGAAGTCGTTTCCAAGGGAGATGAAGGTGAAGGGAGATAAGGATATCGAGGAGTGCAATATCATAACATTCCACCTTTGTAAAGTTACGATCTGGAATTTTTCAATGAGGCAATACAACGAATCTAAAAGGATGTATGGATCGGTAGCTAGAAAATTGAATGCAGGAATGATGAAGTTGGTTACTAAAATTAAATAGACCTGTAGAAGACTCTGAGACAAGGAAACTAGGACGACATTTCTGGAAGATATGAACTTGGGTGAATTAAGGAAGAAATCTTCTTCATCGTGTACATAATTGGTTGTGTTAAATGAGGATCAGAGTGGTCATCTTGGTGAATTGTCAAGCTCTGTGAATTGATAAATGAGAATGGGACTCTCGAAGGAGTGTGTATGCCATCTTAGAATCAATTTCTCAACATGGAACTCTACGTAGTCAGATGATAAAAGAACTCCAAGGTCCATCTTTGATTTGATACTGGGACAGAAAACTTACAAGAGACGCAACAGCGGCAAGGGAAGCCATGTTCAAGTAAATTTGGGTAGTTAGAGTACAAAAAATAGAGATAGCCTTGTGCAAAGTGGCTCAATGAAACAAAACCATCGTCTGCAATTGATGAGAGAGTGGAGTTGAGAAGATTGCTAAAGTGTTGAGGAGTGAGAGGTGTACGTAGAGACAGAGAGGTGTAAGCACCAGGGAGCACACTGAGTAATATATCAACAAGTGTAATGGGTGTGTTGTGTGGAGAATAGTGAGGGTAGTGCTAAAGAGCAGTCAATAGAGAGCCCTTGAAAAATGAGGCAAAGTGTTGAGGAGATGTTGTTGTGAGCAACAAGTAAAGAACTGTTGCATGAGAGCATAAAAGGCAGATTGCAGAAGTTGAATATGTAACCAACCATTTTGGTATTTTACTTGTAATTTGTATGCCTCTGTTTTGAGTTTGAAATTTGTATGAAATAATATAACGATGGCAAGAGTAGGTTGGTGCCTGCACTCTAAAGAGGTTGGTGCCTCTTGACAAGTTGGTGCTTTCTTACCAAAGTGGGTCGGTGACTCCTCTGAGTGGGTGCTCACAAAAAATAGATGTAATTAAGTGGGTTCTTAATTTACATCATAAACAAACAACAAATTTAGTGGTTTTTCCCTCTGGGTTTCCTTGTAAAAATATTGTGTCAAATGTGTGTGTTGCTCATGTGATTGTCGTATGAACATGTATGTTTGAAATTTTTGTTCACTGCTTTTGTTAATGAATTCTCTCACAAGTAAAAGAAGATAAGATGAAACTATAAGCATAATATAAAAATAAAAAGAATCTCATAATTACTGATTCACCCTCCCCCCCCCCTCAAACAATTTCTTATTTCAACAATTGGTGTCAGAGCCAAGTTCCTTTAGCAATAGTCTAATCACTAGGAAGTAGATCTATAAGGAATTATTTCTAGGTAAGAGAGTCAAGAGGATTACTCTAGTACAATACCAATCTTTTATGGAACAAACCATGTCTTTTGGAAAGTAAGAATGGAAGCATATCTTATGTCCCTGGGAGTAAATGTTTGGACTTTAGTACTTGCAGACTACAATGTCCCTGATATTCCTCCCACTGATGTAGATGGTAAAAAATTATATGGGAACAATGCTAAATCCAAGAATTCCATTCTCATTGGCCTTAGTCAATCAAAACTTGTAAAAGCTATGAATTGTGAGATTGCTAGGGAAGTGTGGGTAAATATTAATCAGAGTCATGAAGGATATGACAAAGCCAAGCAGGCGAAACTTCAAAAGTTCAAAATGAGGTTTGAGAGCTTAAGAATGATTGAAAATGAAATCATAGAAAAATACTTCCTCAGAGTTGATGAAGTAACTAATATTATTAGAGGACTTGGCGAAGAGGTCAAGGAAGAGACAATTATTCAGAAAATATTAAGATCTCTACCCATGAGATTTAATCCCAAAGTCCCAGCTATTAAAGAAATGGGTAATTTTAAGGATCTCAAGATGGACCAGCTGGATGGTACTCTCATAGCCTTTTAGATGAGAGAAAGAATATAGAAGTATAAACCTAAGGAAGCAACATTCAAGGTATCCAAAAAGGCCAAGGAGCATAAAGATCATCAAGACAACTCCAGTTGTGAATTTGGTCAGGAGCTGGCTCTACTAGCCAAAAAATGAAGCGTGGCTCAGGAAATATAAAGGGAAGTTACCCTTTAAGTGTTTTGACTATGGAAGAGTTGGAAATTTCTCGTCCAAATGCCCTTATAAATAAAAGGCTAAAAAGGAAGAGGATTTGAAATTTGGAAACAAGTCTCAGACACATCTGAAGAAAAATATCTATAAGAAAAAGGGGTTCTACTCCAAAGAGGATAGCTCAACACCAGAGTCAAATAGTGAAAACTCATTGGAGAATGATTCAAATAAGTATCTTCTTATAGCTTTTGAAATAGGCTCCAAGAAATAAGGTAGTATGGACTCTAAAGAGGAAGAAGAAGAAGGAGTAATGGACCTTGAAGGGGAACTCATCAGTGCACTTGACGAGTTAAAGAAATCGAGGGAAAAATAAAAAGCACCTGAAGGAATAGTTACAATGTGCAGAGGAAGGTATGTATAACTCTGAAAATGAGGAGTTTTACTATCAAAAAGAAAATCTTGAGGAATCTATCAAGAGAAAAGACAGTCTAGTCCTTCTACTAGAAGAAAAACAAGGAACCTGTGAGAGACTAAAAGAGGAGAACAAGATTTAAAACAGGAGTTGCTCAAGTTAAAAAGGGAAACGATCTCACAAACATGCAAAAATGATATTCTATCTTTGAAAGTTAAACTGGAAGAGGCTAAATGAAAAGAAGAGGTTCTTCAAGATTTGATCCAAGAATGGGAAGAGAATTGCTAGAGTCTTTGTTGGCCCTCGTTTTTTATCCAATTTTTCTTAATTAAATACACTTAATTTCCGTATTATCCATCCATTTACCATCCATATACACCCTATTTTCGACCAATTTATGCATATTCAAGTATATAAATTAATTTTTGCAATTTTTAGATGTCTTTACAAAAATTGGATTTTAAGTGCATTTTTGCATAGGACTAGAAATTCTCATAATGGCTTCAATGATGTCATACTTGCAGGACACCTGGGCACAAACTGAGCACATTTCTAGAAATAATAGGAACTAATAATGGACATGTACCTATTGTTTCGATCAAACCGAGCTTAAACAGGCCCGGTCAAAGCTGGTTAAACAGGACCAGTCATTCAGAAAATCCCTAGGAAATAGGCCAAATTTAGGATTTTATGGGATTTTCCAAATTTTGAGTGATTGGATGGATGAGCTCGACCTGGATAGATAGCATAAGTATAGACATAGCTGTTAGAGACATTTTAGTTAAGTTTGTTTCATATTTCTCTATTTAAGCCAAAAACATTGAAGGCGTGAATATGTAGAATTTGAATAATTTCATATTGAGACTTCTAAATATTGTGAGTTAATTTGAGGAACTAGTTCTATCTTCTTTTTATTGTTCAATGCTGTGGATGATTCCTGATTTTGCAGTAGTTGATAATCTCTTCAAGTGTGCAAGGCAAGGGTGGAGGGCCCCCACACCAAGCTAAGTACACTTCATGGTTAATTTATCTTAATTTTCATAAACTAGTTTTGCTTCAGATTTGTTTAGTTAATTAAATGAATGAGGATTTATTATGTTTGTTGATGAATATTTGTTTACTTCTAATCTGCATATGAAGGGACAAACCAGTGCTTAATTTAAACTCTCCTTCTATTTGGTCAAAGAATAGAAACCAGAATTCATCTTTCTTGCTTCCAAGTGATTTTCTTAATTTCTAGTTTTCTAACAATGACATTAATGATGAATGAATTTATAATGAAGAAAAACAAGGACCTCCTTAGTTAGGAGCCTCTTCTATAATTCTTTTATGCATCTTGAGCTATTGTTCATTAGTGGTTTTTGATTTTTGTTCATGAAGTAGTATTGTAGAAGAAGGTCAATCTAGTTCTCCTAAGTTAGGAGCCACTTCTCCTGCTTATTACATATTGAATTAGAAACTACTTAGTTAAATTTTATATTTGTAATATGCACTTCTAATTATATTAAAATTTCATTTCCTTCAGTTTTTATAACTTATCTTCTAAAGCTGATTATAGTTGATATCCATATATTTTGGACATGCTTCTAAGTTCTACAAACCTGGATTGATATTTAAAATACTTGTGTTAATTTACTCAATAAATCTACCCAAAAGTATTGAATCAAAGTTTTTCTATCTAAGAATAGATCTTGAGAGAACAAAGACCGAGAAGGGTTTATATGAGAAATTTGTTGAAGGGACAAGGAGACTAGATCAAATCCTAAGTTGTAGTCAAAGTCCCTCAAGAATCAAAATCAGTCTGGGATAATCAAAGACATAAGAATATTTTATGGCGAAGATAAACTTCAGGTCCAAAAAATTTGAAGAACCACAGAGACATGGGAAGAAGCATCATGAAAGAATTAATGAAGACAAAAGAACAATAGGGCAATGAGGAGATCGTCAATGTCGAATGAATCAATCAACGAGTGTTAAAATTGGAAACTAGGGCCAAACTCCATATAGGTCAGCTTATCTATGGCAACTGATATTTTTATTGGATCCCTCTTGTCGAGAGGTGTAGGATTGATCTAAATATCATCCGATTCCGATAAGTATTTATGGAGATATGAATTTATTTTGATAATGGAATTATTATCAAGCCGACCAACAACTTATGCAGGCTCAAGAAGCCCAAACGTCGTGTCTATTCATCATCTACATGTTAGTATAAATAGAAGAGGATTTGAAGTCATTTGAAACTCTCTTCAAGTGATCTCCTCTCCACGTCTTGGGTTTTTGGAGAAGGAGACACACTATGGATTATGCTGGCCTAGTATAATGATGCCCTAATGGAGAGCGCAGCCATAAATCCGTAGGAAAGTATATGAAGCCGCAGGGATAGATGTAGCTACAGTCAAAGTATATGGAGACATAACAAATCAATACGCTATTTATGAATAAATGTAATACATTGTTCTTGGAAGACCTAGCCGCAGTCATAAAAGGGTATTGACTGCACCATGTTTAGGTGCAGCCATGTTGAGACACTCTCGGGATCCTGTAATGTTCTCAGTGTAGATCAGGCTTCGTCTATAGTGGATCTGGTAGCATGGTTACACACATCACTTATACGCAGTTCATGAAGAGATACATGGATATATACGCATCAACGCAATCATGATATACGTTGTCCAGAAGACATATATAACGCAGGCCCTAATCTATAGTGGATCTGGCAACGTGGTTACACACACCACTTATACGCAGTTCATGAAGAGATACGTGGATATATACGCATCAACGCAGTCATGGTATACATTGTCCAGAAGACATATATACATGCAAGCCCTAATCTATAGTGGATTTGGCAGCGTGCTTACACAGACCACTTATACGCAGTTCATGAAGAGATACGTGGATATATATGCATCAATGCAGTCATGATATACGATGTCCAGAAGGCATATATACATAGGCATGTGGGCCCTAATCTATGAAATTAATGAAGACTCCTTCAACGCAGTCAATGGAGAAATCTAAGCACAGCTAGGAGACCTGTCCTCGCTGTCAAAAGGAGACACAGAACTTCGCATATATGAGCACATGTATACATTATAAAGAGAGGAACAAAACTCGGGTTTCATCCTTGTAATTTCACGTGAATATGGATGCAAAGATCCATAAGCAAGAAGGGATAGAACTTGCAAATACCTCTGAGATCTTCCATGTTAGGGCAAGCTGCAGTAAGGTCTGACTGCACCTAGTTTGGCTTTTAGATGGAGTGGTGAATGAGGCCCTGTATGATGCAGTAAGTTAAAAGCCTCATATATAAGATTTGAAGGTGGTATTCCTGTGGCAAAGAAGATCTATGAAACCCTACAGCTGTACTAACTCAGCATAGGTGCATATTACAATGAGAAGATCGAATTTGTCATTCTCAGCATACTTGTTGATTTGGGGTAGCAATGTGATGTTGTATGATGAAATCAGCATAACAGTCATTGAGTATACATCAGATGGGTGCAGATCCATGATGTTGAGAACAACACAATGATATTTGGGTGCAACACAGTGTAATGATATGCGCATGGACATCTTGATGATGAATAAGACCATGGAAGATGTAGCATGATGAGTAGCATGAAGATGATGAACGAGAGGCAACACTACGATAGGTGAAGCTGTCACCTTGGAGAATCAGTTAAAGTAGAATGTCTTCAACTAATCTCATCGTTATAGGAAATGATCTATGCTCAGATCTAGATAAGTCAAAGTGTTGACTTCTGTTGTAAATGTACTATCTCTCTCACTTTCTCTGTTGAACTTTGAAGAACATAAAAGAAGAATTGATCAAGGGTTTCCCCACATTGTGGGGTTTGTCCCTGGATGACGCCACATATTGTGTCCTCTTGTCTTGGCTTGTCTTTTATGACTTATATTTATGTTCTATCTACAATTTACTTTAATGCTAATGTGATTTCTAACTGTGAAAATTCAAATAAATTTCTCTCACATAGAACATACCTAAAAATAACATGGTATCAGAGCTGAGGTGAAGACAATGCCCAAGCAAGAGTGAAAGAGCAATCACCAAAGATAGTTGGAACAGGAAAAAAGGATCAATGGGTTCCACATACCTCTTCTAAGTTCAGCAGGGGTGAAGTCAAAGCAGAGCATATTATCAGAATGGCATAACGGAAGTTTCTAATGGCCCATCTAAAGATCACTTCATTGGGAAGTTCGAATCTAAGGGTGGAAGGAAAGGTGAATGCCTTGGTTGCAATGAGTTTAGCCATTATGCGAAGGAGTGTCCGAATGGAAGAGACACATCTCTTGATGAAGATAAAAATCATTCCAGGGACATCTTCAATGATTAGAGGAATGACAAGTAATGCAGGTCATCAAGGAAACCGCTGACTCTTCAAAGAAAGCAAGGAACCCCAGAAATAGAAGTCGAAAGTTTTAAGGTGGAATTCGTCAATGGAAAGGTACGTGTTTGAAAATAGAATTTTCAAAGATGTTTTTTTTTGTGTTCAGGGTTGTATTAAGTTACAAGAAGTCCACTGGGGACCATGTGCATTGACACATAGCACCGGAGGTCTGTGAGTCAAATGGTGACTGGGAAGCCTGAATTCAAAAAGAGCATGAAAGTACATGTCTGAGATGTACTAAAGGAAAATATTACAAGGGGACCATTCCCCTCATGTATCAGGTCCATAGGTTTGGAACAACTTGTGGAGTTTGAGATCCATGAACAGGAATCTCATATATACAGGTGGAAGAAAGCCCTCCATGGCTTGAAGCAAAACACCCTGGGCGTAGTATGAGAGGATTGATAGTTGTTTGATGAAGCTAAGATTCACTAGGAGTGAAACTGATCCAAAACATTACCCAAAGGTTATGAATGATAGACCTCTCATACCAGCACCTTATGCAGATGATCTATTTCTGACATGTGCAGACCCTCTCATTTGCAGAAGTAAGAGGAAGTTGGATTCCAAACATATGTTTTTCTATTAGCATGGTGAGCTCATATTTGGTTGAGCCTCACTGAATTGGTGCCAAGAATCTTCTGAGATATCTTCAGGGCACAATTTCTCATGGATTGAGATACACTGCCAGAAATATGAAAACTACATGATTATTTGAATGCTGACCGGGCAGGCAGTGTTTAGGATCACTAGAGCACTTATCAGTGCCGGTTCTCTTTGGATTCTACTTTGATGGAAGAGCAGGAAGAAGAAGTTGGTTGTTATAAGTATTTCTGAGACCAAACACATAACTACGAGTATGACCTCGTCTAAAGGTGCCTGGTTGTGGAAATGATTCAGTGAGCACACATGATGAATACCACTGTGATTCTCTGTGACAACCAGAGGTGGGATTCAATTATTGAGGAATCCCTATTCAATGGTTGCTCCAGCAGATAGACATCAGATACTGACTTATTTGGGATATGGTAAGTCGATGAGCAAGGAGGCTCCATCGCACTGAAATGATGTGTAGGTCACTACACTTTGTGCCCAGGGGAAAGATCAAATTTGTGATTTTCCCGAACGACTTGGAGTCATCGAGAGACCCTTGTAAAAAGGTCCTGCATGTTGCATACATTGAGATATGGGAGCTCTGTGGGCTTTCGGTTCTTACTAGAGCAACATACGGCCACAGGGTGACTCACCCTCCCTTGGTGGTGCGCACTGGAACAAGATGATTCGCTCAGATTCGCTCTCTTGTGGGACAGGATGATTCACTCTCTTGTGTAGTGGGATGATTAGTTCTCCTGTGAGGTCTAGATGATGTGTTCTCCATGACAAATTGTAGCAAGATGATTAGTTCTCCTATGAGGACAGGATTGATTAAGTTCTCCTATCAAGGCATCCTACCCATGTAGTCAACGACTCATGGGAAGTACCTCTCATCTGATCAATGAGCAGGGAAATGAAGATAGGGACCATAGTAGTACTGATGGATGCATTGCTATATCTACCGTACTCCCTACGATAGGATGACCTTCATTGATCTGGGATCAATGATACTTGTCTGGGACCAGTTGTAGGAGTTGCATCGACTATGACGCTGACTTTAGCTCGGTTGAGACTGGTCTGGGACCAATGGTACATACTCTAAGACTAACTTCGGGTTAGTAGAAGATTCGTCTGGGACCAGTGAGAGTGGTACATACTATGACACTGACTTTGGGTCGGTTGAGATTGGTCTAGGACCAGTGGTACACTCTCTGAGACTGATGATACTAGTCTGGGACCAGTAGTAGGAGTGGTACCCACTATGACGCTGACTTTGGGTCGACTGAGACTGGTCTAGGACCAGTGGTACGCACTCTGAGACTAACTTCGGGTCAGTGGAGAATGGCATGAGACAATCTCAATCAATTCTTCTTCTTCATGGTTTAGCAGAGCTAAGTTGACCAGACCAGAGCCAGCATAGCGGAGCAGAGTAGAGTAGAGCCAACAGAGCTAAGCATAGCTAGCAGAGCTGAGCAGAGCCAGTAGAGCCAACAAAGTTGAGCAGAGTAGAGCAAGAGCCAATAGAGCTGAGCAAAGAAAAACTGAGCAGAGCCAGCAGAGCTGAGAAGAGCCAAAAGAGCCAGCATAGCTGAGCAAAGTAGAGCAAAGCCAGCAGAGCTGAACAGAGCAGAGCTGATCAGAGTAGAGCAGAGCCAGTAGAGATGAGAAGAGCCAGAAGAGCTAGCAGAGCTTAGCAAAGTAGTGCAGGGCACTGATGGCAGAGACAGTACAGTCGGACACATGGATCAGCAGATGGAGTTCTCCCTAGTTGAGAGGGAGTGTTAAAATTGGCAACTAGGCCAAACTCCATGTCGGTCAGCTTATTTATGGAACCTAATATTTTTATTGAATCCCTCTCATCGAGAGGTGTAGGATTGATCTAAAGATCATCCGATTCCGATAAGTATTTATGGAGATATGAATTTATTTTGATTATGGAATTATTATCAAGCTGACTAGCAACTTATGTAGGCTCAAGAAGCCCAAACATTGTGTTTATTCATCATCTACATGTTAGTATAAATAAAAGAGGATTTGAAGTCATTTGAAACTCTCTTCAATTGATCTTCTCTCCATGTCTTTGGTTTTTGGAGAAGGAGATACACTATGGATTACACTAGCCTAGTATAATGATGTCCTAATGGAGAATGCAGTCATAAATCCATAGGCAAGTATATGAAGCCGCATGGATAGAACTAGCTACAGTCAAAGTATATGGAGACACAACAAATCAATACAATGTTAATGAACAAATGTAATACATTGTTCTTGGAAGACCTAGCCGCAGTCATAAAAGGATATTTACTGCACCATGTTTAGGCATAGTCATGTTGAGACACTCTCGGCACCCTATAATATTCTCAACGTAGATCAGGCTCCGTCTATAGTGGATCTGGCAACGTGGTTACACACACCACTTACACGCAGTTCATGAAGAGATACGTGGATATATACACATCAACGCAGTCATGATATACGATGTCCAGAAGACATATATACATGCAGTCCCTAATCTATAATGGATCTAGAAGCGTGGTTACACACACCACTTATACGTAGTTCATGAAGAGATACATGGATATATACACATTAACGCAGTCATGATATACGTTGTCCAGAAGACATATATACACGCAGGCCCTAATCTATAGTGGATCTGGCAGCATGGTTACACACACCACTTATATGCAGTTCATGAAGAGATACGTGGATATATACGCATCAACGCAATCATGATATACGTTGTCTAGAAGACATATATACACAGGCACGTAGGCCCTAATCTATGAAGTTAATGAAGACTCCTTCAACGCAGTCAATGGAGACATCTAAGCACAGTTAGGAGACCTATTCTCGCTGTCAAAAGGAGACACAGAACTTCGCATATATGAGCACATGTATACGCTATAAAGGGAGGAACGGAACTCGAGTTTCATCCTTGTAATTTCATGTGAATATGGGTGCAAAGATCCGCAAGCAAGAAGGGACAGAACTTGCAAATACCTCTAAGATCTTCCCATGTTAGGGCAAGCTACAGTAAGGTCTAATTGCACCTGGTTTGGGTTTTAGATGGAGCAGCAAATGAAACACTGTATGATGCAGTAAGAAAAAAGCCTCGTATCTAAGATTTGAAGGTGGTATTCCTGTGGTAAAGAAGATCTATAAAAATCTACAACTGTACTAACTCAGCATAGGAGTATATTACAATGAGAAGACCGAATCTATCATTCTCAGAATACTTGTTGATTTGGGGTAGAAATGTGATGTTGTATGATGAGAGCAGCATAACAGTCATTGAGTATACATCAGATGGGTGCAGATCCATGATGTCGAAAACAACTCAGTGATATTTGGGTGCAACATAGCATAATGATATGAGCATGGACAACTTGATGATGAATAAGACCATGGAAGTTGCAGCATGAAGATGATGAACGAGAGGCAGCACTACGATAGGTGAAGCCGTCACCTTAGAGAATCAGTTGAAGATAAATGTCTTCAACTTATCTCATCGTTATAGGAAATGATCTATGCTCAGATCTAGATAAGTCAAAGTGTTGACTTCTATTGTAAATGTACTATCCTCTCACTTTCTCTGTTGAACTTTGAAGAACATAAAAGAAGAATTAATCAAGGGTTTCCCCACATTGTGGGGTTTGCCCCTAGCTGGCACCACATCTTGTGTCCTCTTGTCTTGTCTTATCTTCTGAGATTTATGTTTATGTTCTATTTGTAGTTTACTTTAATGCTGATGTGATTGCTAACTATGAAAATTCAAATAAATTGCTCTCGCATAAAACATACCTAAAACTAACAGCGAGACAACCAAGGTATTTTCCTGCACAATCTCATAATACTTCCAATAATAGGCATGCCTATTTATTTTATGGTCATTGTTATAAGAGTCATATCTTTTGACTTGTAGAAGGATCAAAGTTGAAATATATGAAAATCCAAGATATAATACGTATCGGATTTCTAACTCTCAAAACTCTTCTCTCAGAAATTGGAATGTCTTCCCTCTTCTCTCCGAAATCATTCTTATTTAAATTAGTTTCTGAATTAGAGCCAATTGCAGATACTATTCCTTCTTTGACAGAATACTCTTTTAATACTCAAACAAAATCAATTTTCCGAAGAACAAAGAAAAGAAAACATGATACTCTGGAAACTGTATCTAAATTTAGCCGACAGGCTCAGGGAGACGTAAACGAAAAAACTTAGGAATCTTCCCAAGCTTTAGGATATTTTGTAAATTAAAATCAATATCATTTGAATGATCTTGCAACTTCATATGATTACAGCTTACAAAAAATTAAAGTTTTGGAAGAAAAATCGAAGAAAAAAATGAATTGTTCAGTGAAGAAAACTAGCAGTGGAATTCTGCTAGTTTAATTCAAGGATTTGTTGTAGAAAGAGAAAACACGCAGAAGAATTTTCAAAAACAATTGGAACAAGCAAATGCAAAACATGAACAAGAGATTCAGAAATTGAGAAAATTACATGAAGATCAAACCCGTATCTAGAAGGAAGAAGCAGAAAACAATTATGCAATTATTGTCATAACTTTACAACGGGAATTTGGATCTCTTAAATATCAATTGAATGAGAATCAACAGGAAACACAGTTTCTCGACATTTTCAAAGATCATGCTTTACAAATTTGACTAATTTTAAGGAATAATAAATCAAACTTCTATTAAAAAATGGATAAAATCTCAATATTTTATCAATAAATTAATTATTTAAGTGAAAGAATTGATTCATTGGTAGAAGAAGACAAATGAATTAAAAGAAATTTGTTGTCCATACTTTATTGGTAAAACGAATTTCAATCTACCGGAATTTCAAGAGTTTCTAAGAGATATACAAGATTGATGCTTTCTTCGCTAAGTTGCAGGGAGAAAGAGAAAAAAGAAATCAGAGCATGCATACAAACAACATATGAACAATGTTTATCGATTTAGGGAAAAGGAACATAAATTATAGAAGAATTTGACATATCAAGTAGCAAGTCATCAAATGAAGCATTTCCAAGAGAATCAAAACAATCCACAGAAGATCTTCTTGCCAAGGACTAGGTAGAAATAAAAAACATTACAGTTTGGACACAACAAAGTTTCCAAAAACTTCTAGAACTTTTTTTTAGCAAATCAAGCTTATTGCCAAGTTTGAGGTCAAATATCAGAAGAAGAAGAAGAAAAAGGCACAAGGATTAATTGCCAACTACGAGATCAATGTCAATCAATTTCTTCCCATTTATTTCTCTGCACTGTACAAGTTATATTCACAATGGGTAGCTTATATCGAAGTACATGTACCTCACATGCCACTTAGTATCAATTAGGAAGACTCTGAAGATGAGCAAAAGATGCCTGCTTGCATGCTAGATTTCAATTGAACATACAACCTTTTAGAATTCAGTATTTACTTTTAGAAAATCTGTTGATTTTCATGTTCCAAGGCCTATTTTATTTATTATATTTTAGTATTTATAGACCTTTATGCATTGGTGCAAAGGGTCCCGAATCAGTGAAGACTTCATACTTGGATCTTTTTAATATATTTTGAAATGCCAACTTTTTTCACTACCATTTTTAGTGCTCATGTGTGATGAATTGTGGCAGTTATTCCAATGCATGATTTTAATTACTTAATAAATGCCTTTGATTTTATTCTATGACTTTTGTTGTTTGATTCTGAATGAATATTTGATAATTCTATTTAAGATTCCTTGTGACAATTTTGCAATTTACATCTTTTTATAGTCAGAAATTAAAAAATTGTAGATTTACTTATTGTTAGTTGATCATTGCAATACAATACTAAAATGTAGGCAAACTTGCTCTCCTCTATGACATAGAAATTTTTGTTTATTTACTTTAAAATGAATGTATAGATATCCCAGAAAATACTAAAAAAATTGGTTTGATAGTATCAAAACCCGAAAATATTTTTGAAGCTTTTATTTAAATATTTAGCCAAAACTTATCTATTTAATCTTGTGAATTCAATTCCAATTAAAAATTTAAATTTAATGATATTATGCATGGTGTTATGCTCATTTAAATCCTTTAATTTCTGGTATTAATATTGATTAAATCACTGGTTAAATATGCATTTGTAGTTGATATTGGTACATGCATAATGTACATGAATTTGGAGCAAGTGTTTGATGAATAGAATCTCAAGAAAATATCTTTTGTTTCTGTATGGCAGATATATATGTTAACATTAAATAGTTGACAAATTCATTGTATTGCAAAACCTTTTTCCTCTGTCTGTCGATATGCATATGGCAGTAATAAGTTTATAGTAGAAGTTTGTGAATCATTGATACATTGCTCTTGTTCAATGTTTCTAGTATCCAAGTGTTGTTTTAAGAAATTGGTAGCAGTATTCTCATTGCAAATGAAACAATTATAAAAACTTGTACAATTGTTTTTCTCATATTAGACATATCAAAACATGGTGCAAGTGTACAAGTAGACTCAAGCACACAGTCATTGATATTTTTTCCATAGATCTACAAACCTTGTTCTAGTAAGATTTGCTCAAATGACAATATGTCAAAGTGTCCAAGTGAGAATTTGCATGCACATTTGCATGGGCCAATTGCTTCAGTTATTGAAGCTAGAATATCTATTGTGCTATGTAACAGGAGTGGCCCAAAATTTCCACATACAAAATTTTGATTATCTTGCAAACTATTATATTGATGGTCATCAATGGATGGATTGAATTGTATATCTTAGTTTAATTTTAGTTTTAGATAAACAATGAGACCTTTGTTACAGGTGTTATGTAGCCATACCAAACGAAGAAAAAGATGGAAATTTGATTAAACACATACTGAATTGCTGCAAGAGGATTTTTGCCACCTATCAACAATTCCTTAGGTAAATTGGATGCAAGCATACCAATTTTTGCAGTCACAATTGCGCCTTGATACCTATTCACATTAGTAATACTTATAATATAACAAACTCATCTATTTTTTTTAAATTGTTTATCACTCTATATGGCACACTAAAGTTACTATTCTTTTGGGCACTATTGTACAGGTTTCCTCAATAAGATACATTCCACTAGTTTTTGTTGCATTGTTGTTTCTTGTCATGTATGTGTATCACTATGTCCATGAAAATTGTTATGCATATAAGATGAAACACAATGTGACAGTGGATTCCATGTTGAACCTCGGTTGCACACTGAGTGTGCCTAGAGTCCCAGCAAAAGAGTTATTATACACAAAGCTAGCACAAGAAGTTAGCCAAATACTTGCACATTTTGTCAAAAACTTCTCTGTTAATTACTATCTTCTTGTATTCATTTGTATCAAGTAATTAACTATGAATACAACTGCAACTAGAGAACTCAGAGTTGTCAAATTCTTGTTCTAACAAAATAGGTCTTTTTAGAACATATGTTTCTTCTCTAGCTCGAGCAGTGTTCATGAAATTGTTCTTCTAAAAGCTGAATACAAAAACAAACACAAAAAAATGTGCATTGCTTATCCACTTGACATTTGTTGTATATTTAGCAATGTGTTTCCAAGTTTGCGAATAACTTCAATTTTGTTGTCTCGACAAGATATACAATTTTTTGTTGAATTTGTTTAAATGCAATTGTAATGGAGAAATCCACTTTTGTCATATAAGAGCTGCAATATGTTGTTGCACAACAAGAATCTAAAATATATTGAGCATCTTGGTTTCCTTGCGACACTATGCTCTTGTATTCAACTATCTCAAGTGTTTTTCTCTTAATACAATTGTAACTAGATATAAATGTATTGTTAGATATAAATGTATTGCTAGATATAAATGTGGACACAATAGATAGGAAATATAGCCTTTGGGAATCAGTTACTGAAATTCTAGAAAGAATTTACAATGTCACATAGAATATAGATTTATGATATCAATAATTGACTTGAGAGTCAAGAAAATAATTTCCAGTGTGCACATAGTAGTATTTTCACAACCTATTGGACATAGGAAAATCCAATCTTCTATATTTCTTTGCTCTGTAATTTTTTGGTATGGAACTTATAATCTAAATATTCACCAAATAATTTTAATTCTCATTTTCATGTTTACAGCAAGCTTTTTTTTCCATTTGTGCATCAAAAAATCAATAAAAACAAAATTCTTACACATTTTTTTTCTTTTTTGAAGACTTAAGTCGCAAATTGGATCCAAAAAAGTTTTGTAAAAAAATACAAGCTTGCGACTACCCGACCTTCCAGCCACATGACTAGGAACTTGAGCTGACTATGATTTTTTTATTATAAATAATCGGGTCAACCTACCAACCTCGGCATTGTCAGGCTATGAAACTACCTAATCTAATAAATTCAACTGACTATTGTCTAGTCTAGGTCATGATATAATGATTGAATCATAAAAAAAAATGCTCGACTGTCCAACCTCCTGACTATACGATCGGCTCACAAAAAAAAAATTGTGACAATCCTAATAGTAATCTTGTACTTTTTGTGCTTTCAATGTCAATTACTGAAAGTCTAGTCTCCTTTATTTGTTTTTTCTACAAATTTTTCTTTTGTGCATCACAAAATGCATAAAAACAAAATCCTTAAACACACACACACACACACACACACACACACACACACACACACACACACACACACATATATATATTATTTTTTGAAAATTAAGTCGGAAGTCGGATCCGAAAACATTTTGTAAAAACGAAATACAGGCTTCTGACTACTCAACCTTCTAACCACCCAACTAACAACGCAAAGTGACTACGATTTCTTTTATAAATAACCGGCCTAACCTCTGACTTTAACATTCCTAACTATCAAACTACCTGACCTCTAACTTCAACATTCCTAACTATCAAACTACCTGACCTCCTAACTTTAGCAAAGCTCGATTGTGAAACTACCTGACCTAATGAAATCATCCGACTATCGTATAGTCGAGATCGCAATAGAATAAATGAATCATAAAACACACTTAACTATCTGACCACCCAATTGCAATACCGAGTGACTGCGATTTTTTATAAATAATCATCCCAACCTCCCGACCACAACATTTCCCGATTGTCAAACTACCCGACCTCCTGACCTCAGAATTGCCCGACTATCAAACTACCAGACCTCCTGACCTCAACATTTCCCGACTGTCAAACTACCTAACTATGGTAGAATAAATGTCATAAAACACAAAACATCTGACTGTCTGACCTCTCAACTGTACAATCGGCCCAATATTAAAAAAAAAAAAACACTCGCAGTCCGAACAATAATTTTGTACTTTTCATGCTTTGAGAATCACTTACTAAAAATCTAGTCTTCTTTATTTATTTGTTTTGTAATTTTTTGATATGAAACATATAATTTAAAATTCACAAAATAATTTGCATTTCTGTTATCAAGTTTACAAGAAGGCTTTATTTCTTTTGTGAATCACCAAATGTATAAAAATAAAAGTCTTAAACATTTTTTTCTTTCTTCAAGAATTAAGTCGGAGATCAAATCTAGAAATATTTTGTAAAAAAAATGTAACCTCTTGACTATCTGACCTTCCGACCACGCGACTACCAACTCAAGGTGACTAAAAACACATACAGCCTGACCTCCGATCTTGGACTAAGTGCCTTTTGGCACCACTTTTCTTATACTATTATGCAACTATTACTTCGTACTGCAAACTTTTTGTTACCCACCTCGTTGGTTGAACCCTGCAGATAATTCATGTCTAATGTCCAATCACACAACAAGAGAATCCCGCTACCCTAGTTACAATTTTTCTCACTGATGGTCCTAATTGCAATAGAATAAACCTTATCCAAATCTTTCTATAAATTCAATATTTTCCCCCTTTTCTCCACACTGAACATCCTTTCTTATTTTTCAAGCATGGTTGTGTCATGGCCCTTTGGCTCTGAACCACGCATAGTCGAAATTTTTGCACTATCCTTAAAGACTAGGTGTGTTGTTGCATGAACTACCTCAAGCTAATTCACTTGATTACAGGTTGCTCTCAATGATTCATTCCGTTTATAGATCTAAATGAGCATATTTCCACTCTGTCGAATTCATACTGAGACATTCTGCGATGTTAGCCCTTTTGAGCTTGGGTGATAGCTACATTGAGGAATTGTTATCCCATAGTTATTATCTGATAGAACCCTGATGCCACTATACATCATGCTTCTAGCTCACCTACCACACACCAACTATTATAAAATGATCACGAACTCTCTCAGCAGCTCCTCGAGACTACTCATGGGTAACCTAGACATTTGGCTATTGACAGGGGCTTGTGATCCTCATTGCCAAGCTCCCTGTGGAGGGAATGGAGGCTCATGCACAATAAAGGCTAAATCCTATAGAAGCACCACAACAAGACATAATTGACCCGAGTACATTTGTTTGATATTTCGCATATTGTTTTCCTGTCAGGACAGTATTTTGTAAATAGATATCTTAATGTACACATTGACCGTCTCTGTCAAACAGAGTGTCTCTGTTATAGATTTGTACATTAATACAAAGAGTATCAGAATCCAATTCTTCTAACTATTCTTGTTTTTAAATTTGAATAGTTCGTTGAGGTCCTTAACTTCATGTATTGAATTATTTATGATATCATTAAGCATTTAGGGAAAAACTGTTATGAGACTCTTCTTCGGTCTGAACTTCAAACACTTTGTAATTACTATTGCTTACTATATTAAGTTATTTACTTTTTTCATATAATCATAGGACACATGTGCCCATGCAAAATCATAACCACACTCAATATACAAATCATGAAAATATTGGTTCATAGTTGCATCACAGATATATTCAAAACAATGCATATTTCACTTGCTATTTATCCATATCTATTACAATGACAATGCAACTTAACCCATTAATTGGAAATTGTAATCATACAATATTAATATTTTTTGTCCGCGATAAAACTAATTCTGACCCTCTATCCACATCCTCTCTTCCAAATTCCTCTTTCTTTTGGATCAAGTTTATTTTCCCTCCATTACTTCTGCATCCTTGCTCTTGCGATTAGTCCATAAATTTTGTTCCCTTTTGCTCCTTGTATTATTTCAAAAAAGAATGGGCCTGAATATTTTCCTAAGACCATTTAATTGCATGAACCATCCCCTTTACTTCATGGACCACTAAGCCTTTAATGCCTATTGTCAAGTTCAGGTCTCTTCTTTGCACAATAAATTGTATCATCCCTACCAGGAATTCTCCATTCCTAGCTCTACAATCCATGTCCTCATATTCGCTCACATTTTTCTTTTGTTATTCCAAATATTACAACATATGTACATTCTTTTTACAATACAGCTCATACTAGAACCATGGATGAGACTGTGACATAATCAATAAAACTCCCGACAACTAATAACCAGAAAACACCCTTTTCTATTGTTTATTATTGTTCACTAATCTGATGCAAAGTGAAGCAAATGTCAAACTTCTCTAATTGCTTACCTATTTTTTTTAAGAAATAAATTATCTATCAAACTAATAACTCTAAATATGAGTACACAATTAAACCAAAAAAATAATGACACAAATGTCATTTTGCAAAAAGATAGCTAAAAGTAATTCTTGCAACAAAAAAAATTGCTTTCTCATTCCATGTAAATAAATGCCAATAAAAATAGAACGAGCTAAAAAAAATGATATTATCAAAAAGTCATGTTTTTCTTCAGTTAAGAGCAATCTATAAAATTACACTTAGAAATTAAGATTCAATACTTTGAAATTAGAAACTAAAATGGAATACTTTCGAATTAGTTTCAAAATACTTAACCCACTTCAAAGAATGGTACAGAAGTAAGGCCATCCAAGGATTATCCAAGATTTTCCATTCAATAACATCGTTGCAAAAGAAAGGAAAAAAATTCATATAGTCTAAAAGATGTAACAAAAAAATTCAACAACTAAAGCATCTTCTTACCAATGCACTAATCTTAAATATTTCATATCTGAATAAATATTTCTCGATGTGCATAGATGCTTGCAAGGAAGGAATCAATGGATCTCTTATGCAAGATGGACATGGGATAGGTTATGAGTCTAGGAAGATAAATGATCATGAGAGACATTATGTTTCTAGCGACCTGGAATGTTAGATTTTGGGCATGTGAGTACTATGCTCAGTGCACACACACATCATATTTGGTAATAGTCTCAAATTAAATAATTAACTGAAACACATTGATGTGCCTAACCAGAAACAAAATTTTCACAACGGAACTTATAAAACCGGTCATAAAATCTCATGCGCAATAAACACGAAATTTCAGCCCCAAAACACAATTCTTATTAGTTCTTCAACAACAATATAGGGCTCTTGTACAAGAGAAAGTAACCCTTTTACAATGCTTAGTAAAATGCCAAATACAAGGGAAAACTTACACAGAAAAACTCTTTTCCTTACTATTGAAACCCTCCTCGATATTTGTGCCACAATCTACTTATTGTACCTACCATAGTCTACTCACTTTTGGTTTCTCCTACAATTGTCCAATTAATGGAAGTCAAGGGAAAAATCAACCCTCCAAACTATGCTACTACTCAATGATAAACTAGCCCTCACGATCTCCTTTACAGACTATAAAATACACCTTTGAGGCCCCAACCTGTCCCTCTTTTGTTGTTGTCTTCTTCATAGACCTATAAGACTTGGCATGTCCTTCTTCCACTTATAGCCTATCTCAATCCCTATTGTATCCTTCCTTCCCTTTGTTTAGCCTTCCACAGGTTGTGGCCTTGTTCTTTATGCTTGTGACCAACTACTATAGACTTCGGTCTATCCTTTTCATGGCTACATCCCTCTTTCCCTTTTTTGTGGCCTTCTCTCCTAGCCCTCCCATAGGGCTTGACATCCCCTTTCTTGGTCTACTGCCACACAAACAAGGCTATGACCCCATTCCTCCTATTATTATCACAACAAAGAAAATTCATCCCTCTCCTTACCTTGTGTGGCCCTCACAAAGAACTAGCCCCTCATAGGTCTTCCCAAGATTGAGGCTTACTCTGCCTTTACAAACATATTTCAGGTCTACTCAGCCTTTATTCCTCCACAAGATATCCTCTCTTACTCTCTTCCACAAGAATGAGTCACCTAATCTTATATTGAACGTCTCTCATTTCCATTTATTGATGTTTTTCCAAAGAGAATACCATGGGTTATCATAACACACATTGTCCACAATGGGTTTTCAAGGAAAAAAATCTGAAGTGAATGTCTCAAATCTATTCTCACATGTCCAAAACCAATGCCATGTGTTAGAATACCTCTTGATGCTAAAACACATCAACACTCCCTCTTAATAAGGGAGGTTTTTCTCACACCTCTTCCTGGAAGTGGCTCTTCCCACTCTTGGTCCTCTACCACAAGTGTTGTCCACTCCTCATCACTCTTTACTAAAGAATATCCTACTGCAAGACTTGGACTCTTCTTTGAATACATATTTCTCCTCGAAGCATCTTTCTCCCAAGAATTTTTTATTGCCATTATGTACCATGACATCTTCTTAACATCTTTGTAAAATTCATCTCTTCCTCTTGAACTTAAAGTTCGAATTTCCCGAGGCTATTGGCTTTAGCTCCTAGGCTCCCTCTAAGTCTGTTAACTCTCTCTAATCTTGTTGACTCCCTCTTAACTCAACCTTATTCCCATTTTTCTCTAACATTGGATTTCTTATTAGCCTATATGAACCATTCTCCCTAACTACTAGAACCACCCCTAGTCTAAGCTAGGTCCACTAGGTCTAAGATATGTCTTACCCTCTCAAAATGCTACTTTTCACCCCTTCTACACAATTTTTGAGAATGAGAGCATACTGCATGTGAGTATTGGTACCCATAGTACATTGTGTACTTGAATCGCGCCACTTGACTCCATCCTAAATGGTATTATCTTGACTCCTCTCACGACATGTTTAGATCCCACACCAATTTCTACATGCAGATATGAGTTCCATCTGGTTAGGGTTTCAAACATTTATTGTGTCCCTTCCATATTCTTAGATGCCCCACTGTCTAATATTCATGCAAAATTTGAAACAATTCTCTCTGAATGATGGGATAAGAGAAGAAATTATTCTTCAATCATCTTAATGAACTCATCCAAGGCTTTGTTCATTGTAGTTGTCTTAGGTTGAGCCACTTTCCCACCCTTCTTCTTGTTATTTGTACATTGGCAAACATAATGACAAGGATGATTGCAAGCAAAGCATTTCACTTTGCTCATATCCTTCAAGCTTCCATAGTTGAACTTCCCTTTGCCATTTTTCACCTTACCGAAAAAGGTTGTCTCCTCATTGTTTCTCTGTTAAATATCCTTGTTTTAAAGTTCTTCCTTGATAATGTCATCCCACAACTTATTTCAATCCAATAGATTCTTTCAAGATACCACTCCTTTGATAAATGGATTACATTTCTTTGAGAAGCCCTTTAGTGTTGTTCTCACCAACCCTAAATCTACTACACTCTCCCTTATAGTTGCAAGCTCATCACAAACTTATTGAATCTTGGTTAGATAGGATGTCATAGTGTCTCCACTAGTCATCTTGGTTTCCGTGAGCTTCTCTCTCATCACCATCTTTTAGTTTTCATTCTTGTTCTAAAATAACACTTTAGAGCTTCCCACATGTCCCATGTGGTGTCATTTCTTGATAGATGTGGGATCAAATGATACTTCACTACATCTAAAATAATTTTCCTAGTTTTCACATCTTGCTTGTTATGTTGAGCTAACTCTCCATCATATGTATGTGGAATGATCTTGGTATCATAAAAACCCCATATATCATTCTCCATCAAAATCAAATTGATTCTCTCCTTCTGTGCATTGTAGTTAGATATCCCATATAACCTATCCTCAATCGTCAATATAGAGATGAACTTCTATGTCTCTGCTAGACCTTTACTTATAAGTTCTCATCTATCAAATTTACTACAATTCCTTAATAATGCTACCACCTGCAAATAATCACTTTATCTCCCCCTCAAAGTTGTCACCTATGCAATCTCAAATATAATTTCTCTTCTCAAATACCAATCTTTGATACCATGTTATATTTTGGGAACATCATCACTAAGCTCAGTGCACACACACACTCACACTCACATCAAATATTGTAACAATCTCAAATTAATAAATTAACTAAAACACAGTGATATGCTTAACTAGAAACAAATTTTGCATAGTGGAACTTATAAAACCAATAATAAGATCATGCATGGTAAACAAAAAAATTCAACCCAAAAACAAAATTCTTATTAATCCTTCAACAAGAATCTAGGGCTCCCATACAAGGGAAAATGACCCTTTTCAAATGCTTAGTAAAATGGCAAATACAAGGGAACACTTACACAGAAAAACCCTTGTCCTAACTATTGGAACTCTCCTCAATCTTTGTGCCACATTCTGCTCTTTGTACCTTCCATAGTCTACTCACTATTGGTTTCTCTTATAGCTATCCAATTGTTGGAAGTTAAGGTCAAAATCAGCCCTCCAAACTATTCTACTACTCATCAATAAACTAGCCCTCACAGGCTCCTTTTTGGGATGCAAAATGCACCTTTTGAGCCTCATCATATCCCTCTTTTGTTGGTGTATAGACTTACAATCAACCCTTAAACTAAGTGTTGTTAGCACCCTATAGGCCTCATCCTATCCTTTTGCCACCAGCGACCTATCTTAGGCCCTATTGTAGCCCCCCTTTCCTTTGTTGCAGCGTTAAACGAGATATGTACATATTCTTTAAGCTTATGTCTAGTTGATACAAAATTTGGTCTACAATTTGCAAGGTTGCAACCCTCTTTCCCTTTGTTGTGGCCTTATTTTTCAACCCTCCCATAAGGCTCAACCTCCCCTTTCATGGTCTGCTACCATAAAAATAGGGTTATGACCCTTCTTCTTGCTCTTGCAATCACAACAAAGAAGAACCAACCTTCTCCTTGCCCTACTCAACCCTCACAAAAAACGACCTCCTCATAGGTCTACCCAAGACTATGGCCTACTCAACCTTCACAAACAGATATGAGGCCTACTCGGCCTTATTTCCTCAACAAGGTGTCATCACTCACTCTCTTTCCACAAGAATGAATCACTCAATATTACATTGAACCTCTCTCATTTTGATCCAAATCGGATCCACAAAAGACTGTCAAGAACCTTAATTGTATTGAATTGAACAAATCCTTGAAAATTCCAAAACAGCGATAAAAAAACGCCTTGAACCAGTGGCAATGGCCGCCAACGTAGAATGACGAGGACCTCGGTCAAAGCACGCTAACCGAGGCCCATGGAGACTGCGCGGGAGGTCAAAGCAGCCCCTGGGAGCCCCGGATCGGGAAAAGGAGGTGATTTTGATGCGCGATTAGCGGCGCATCATTGGGAAAATAAGGCTAAAATGGAAAAGCCTTAAGCATTCGGTCGTGCTGGGAGCCAGAGAACCGCGGGCGGAGAAACAAAAAGTGTTAAAGGACAAAGGTAGGACCTGCACTCTAGAAACCGGCGGTATTGATCGGGGCGCCCTTGACCGGTAAGAGGTTTTGGAGGAGAGCGAAGCAATCCCACTCAGTGATCGACACGTGGCAGTGGAGGTGAGAGAAAAACCGCCGTGATCCCGCACTATCGATCGAGCAAATCAACTGTGCTCGACGTGCGTATGACATTGGATCTGGAGGAGCCCAGAGCGGACGACTGAGATTGCACCCGATGAAAGAAGCAAAATCGATAGGGAAATAAGCCGCGATTTAAAGGGATTTGGAATCCATTTGACCGCCACGGTGGAGAAAGAACGTATCCATGACATAACCGAAGAAATGAATCAATGAGCAGACTGGCGCTGTTCCGACGGGGACACGTGGCACTTCCCAAGCGTTCATGCTGACGTCGAATAGGGAACTCCAAGTGCAGTTGCAGAAGGAGAATTGACGTAGGCGGGAGAGGAACTGAACAGGCATAGGGATCAAATGGTTAAAGCCATGAACAAAGACAGTCGAAGAGAGGGGGATTTGGAGAAGAGTCCAAACGACCAAGAAAGACAGTGAACAATGAGCCCTGAGAGGAGGACTAAACACAGAGAGCAGTAAAGCCAAGCAGAGGAAGTAGAGGGCTGACCTGACCACAGGTAGCATTGAGCACTAGAGAGCTTGAAGATTCAAGCCTTCCCATAAAGGAATTTGTCTGGATTGAGCATCACATTTGGCCCTTTCCACTGTAGACCAAGGGTCACAGAGTTGGTAGGAAGAAAAAGAGTTTGTGAACTCTAAGTGGCTTGGGGAATCCAAGAACAACCTACTTCAAGAGAACTCACATTGAGTCCCTGTATTGTAATTTCTCTGCTGTAAGACACAATAAAACAAGGCCACCAAAGAAGCTGGACCGGAGACGTATCCCTAGAGAATAGGGTGAACTCCTTATTAAAAACTGTTCGTGTCTTTGTGTTTCTTACTGTATTTCTCTGTTGTCTTTCCATTTAAATGTCTGTGCATTGGCAATCTGATCGATCCGTTGCTTGAATAGCACAAAACTCACACACCAACACATGAGTCCATAATACCTTTTGTTTAACAAATCTTCAATTGAGGTCACCCATAGGGTGATTATCAGATCACATTTCCTTATATTTATACTTTTCCAAAGAGAACACCACAGGTTATCATAAACCAAAATACCATGGGTTTATATCACGAGTTATCATAAACCATAATACCATGGGTTATCATAACACACATTGTCCATAGTGGATTTTCAAGGCAAAAATAAAAAGTGAGTGTCTCAAACGTATTCTCACATGTATGATACCAATGGCAAGTGTGAGAATGCCTCCTAATGCTACAAAACATCAACACCCCCTCTTAGTGAGGGAGATACTTCTAACACCTCAGCCTAGAAGTGGATCTTCTCACACAAGGTCCTCTACCATAGCTTCACTCCACTACTCATCATTGTCTACTGAAGCATATCCTACTACAAGAATTGGACACTTATTCAAAGACATCTTTCTCCTTGAAGCTTCCTACTCCTGAGCATCTTGCATGGCCATCTCATACCACAACATTATTGAAGGCTTTGAAAAACAATTCTCTTCCTCTTGAACTTGAAGGCTAACTTTCTTGGGGCTATTGACTCTGGCTCCTTGGTTCTCTCAAAGTTTTCTAACTCCCTCTAAGTATGTTGACTCCCTCTTAACTCAAACTTCTTCCTATTATTCTCCATCATAAGATTTCATGTTAAGCTATATATACCAGTCTCCTTAACTCCTAGAACCACCCCTGGGCTTGAGCTAGGTCCTATGGGTCTAAGAAGTAGTTTTCCCTCTCAGAATTCTACTTCATACCCCTTCTGCTAAATCCTTGAAACTAAAAGCGTATCACATGTGATTATTGGTACCCATAGTGTGTCATGTTCTCGCATCACACCACTTAACTCCATCTTGAGTGGCATTGCCATGACTCCTCTCACAACATGTTTGGATCCCAAACCATTTTCTACATGCAAATTTGAGTCCCATCTGGTCATGGTTTCAAACACTTCATGTGTCCATGTCATATGCCTAAATTCCCCACTGTATTAGAACAATGCATCATTTGAAATATTGTTGTTTGAAATATGGGAGAAGAGAAGAAATTATTCTAGGAACATCCATGTGAGCTCATCTTGATCTTTTCCCATTGCAATTGTCAAAGCCCCTTTCCTACCCTTTTTTTTATTCAGACATTGGCTGGCATAATGGCCAAAATGATTGCAAGCAAATAATTTCACTTTACTCTATGTTTTTAGTTTCCTTCACTGGACTTCCCTTTTCCCTTTTTAACCTTACTAGCTAAGGAAATCTCATCACTATTCCTTTGTTGAAGATCATCATCCTGAATTTCTTCCTAGCTAAAGTCATCCCAAAACCTCTTCCAATCCAGAAGATGATCTCTTTACACCATTCCATTGTTGAATTGCTTCCATTTATCTGAGAAGTCGTTTAGTGTTGTTCTCACCAACTTTGAATCTACCATGGTCTCCCCTATAGTTGTAAGCTCATCACAAACTTATTGAATCCTGGTTAGATAGGATGTCATAGTGTCTGCAATAGTCATATAGGTTTCCTTGAGCTTCTCTCTTAGCACCATCTTCAATTTTTAGTTCTTCTTTTGAAATAACGCTTTCATAAATTCCCACATTTCCCATGTGTTGTCCATTCTTGATAGATGCGAGACCATATGATATTTCAATACATCTAACATAAGTATCCTAGTTTTCACATCCTACTTATTATGTCAAGCCAACTCTACAACATCTGTAGGTGGAATGATCTTGGTATAAGAAAAATCCAATAGATCATTTTCCATCTGAATCAAATTGATTCTCTCCTTCCATGCATTGTAGTTTGATATCCCATCCATCCTATACTTAATCCTACATTTTGAGACCATATTCTCTGTCTTTTCTATACCTTACTCAAAATTCCTTAGTTGTCAAATTTGCTGCAGTTATTTAACATGGATTCCACCTATAAAAATTCACTTCAACTCCCTCTCAGGGTTGTCTCCTGTGCAATATTATATCCAATTGATCTTCTAAGATACCAAGCTTTAATACCATGTTATATTTTAGGCATGTGAGCACTATGCTTTATGTGCACGCGCATGCATGTGATCACTATGCTCTATGTGCATGCGCGCGCACACACACGCAAGGTCTGGTAATAGTATCAAATTAACTAATTAACTAAAACACATTGATGTGCCCAACCAAAAAAAAATTGCACATTGGAATTTATAAAACCAACAGTCAGATCATGCACAGTAAACACAAAATTCATCCCCAATACAAAATTCTTATTAGTCCTTCAACAAGAATCTATGGCTCCCTTAAAAGGGAAAATGACCCTTTTACAATGCTTATAAAATGCCAAATACAAAGGAAAACTTGCACAGAAAAACCCTTCTCCTTGTTGTTGAAACCATCCTTGGTCTCTATGCCATAGTCTACTCATTGTACCTACCCTAATATACTCACTTTTGGTTGCATTTATAGTTATCCAATTATTGGAAGTCAATGGAAACTCAACCCTCTGGATTGCGCTATTACTCAATAATAAACTAGTCCTCACAATCTCCTTTTTGGGCTTCAAAATACACCTTTCAAGCCTCAACATGTCCCTCTTTTGTTGTTTTCTTCTTCACATACATGCAATCAACCCTTACACTCGATGTTGCTAGCATCCTACAAACCTTGAGTGATCCTTCTTTCACTTGCGGCCTATCTCATGTTGTTGCAACCTCCCTTTCCTTTGTTATGACCTTCTATGGGCTATGACCTTATTCTTTAGGCCAATGAATAGCTTCCAAAGCCTTCAGTCTATCCTTTTCAAGGTTGTGGCCATCTTTCCCTTTGTTGCAACCTTCTATTCCAGCCCTCATAGAGGGATCGACCTCCCCTTTCTTGGTTTATTGGCACATAACTAGGGTTATGACCATCCTTCTTCCTCTTGCTATCACAACAAATTAAATTTAACCCTCTCCTTGTCCTACTTGGCCCTCACACATAATTGCGTCCTCACAGGTCTACTGAAGACTAAGGACTACTCTATCTTCAAAAACAAATCTAAGGCCTACTCACCCTTCTTTCCTCCACAAGACATCCTCTCTTGCTCTCTTTCCATAAGAATGAATCACTCAATCTTATATTGAACCTCTCCCATTTCCTTGTATTTATATTTTTACAAAGTGAATGTCATGGTTCTATACCATGGGTTATTATAAACTAAAATACCATGGGTTATCATAACACAAATTGTCCACAATAGATTTTTAGAGCAAAATCCTAAAGTGAGTGTCTCAAAATTATTCCCACACGCCCAACACCAATGACATATGTGATAATACCTCTGAATGCTAAAAATATCAACATAAAACGTGTAGCTATAGTTCATGCATATAGTTTGTTGATGATAGCTCGCAATGGGTTGAAATATCTATTTGATCAACCTTATTTGAATTCCTAGAAAGTTGTATGGTTGGCCCTTCTTAGTGAATGTGACTGAAACATTTAAAGGGTAAGGAAAAAAGAGTGCTAGATGAACCCAACAAGAGCATGTAGGTGATTCACCTAACAACAATCAATACATGTGAAATCGATTGTATTTCACATGCACTTTATGCACATTAAAGAATGTTTGCAGAAAAATCCTAAGGATTAGAAATGTCAAGGGTATCAATTGAATCAAGATGAATCACTAACTTAAAATGGTAGATTGTACATACCAAACTCAATAGATTTAACAAAATTCATCTTCGATGAACTTCATAAGAGCCCTTCTTTAGGAAATCCATGATATTAAAGATGATCATGACAACAATTTATATTGATGGCCTAGAATGAAAAAGGAAATCATAGAATATATCATTGGATTCCTAGAATGCCAACATGTCAAGGTTGAGCATTAGCATCCTTTAGTTTTGATGCAACCATGTCCTATTACAAAATGGAAATGGGAGACCATATCATGGATTTTATTACAAGATTTCCAAAGAATATAAAATAAAATAAAATGACACAATCATGATAGTGGTGGATCAGTTCAGCAAGATAGTTCACTTCACTCCATTGAAATCCACCAACAAGATAATTGTTATTGCTAATATTTTAATGAATGAAATTTTTAGATTGGATGGGATGCCCAAGACAATCATATAGAAGCCAAACTTTATTCATTTTTTTGGAAGGATTTATTTGTTGCCTTCGTTACACAATAAACTTCCAACATTGCCTATCACACTCAACAACATTACTAACTTAAAAAGAACTTTATTGAGTTCTTGTTTTTGGGAGGTCACTTCAAATCATGATTCTCATGTAGGTTTTCGAAAGTAATGATGCAACATCACCCTTTTTACATTCTAGGGTTAAAATTCCAACATTTTTTAACCATGGCATTAAAGCCAAATATCATGATTACAAAAGACGTGAAAAACCACATTGAAATGAAAAAGTAGTGATGCAACATTACGTTGAAAATTTATAACTACTTTTGAAATATATCTAAGCCCTTTATCCTCATTACTAATAGAAAACTATTCTGTAGATATTCGATAGAGATTAAATCAAGGTTTTAATAAAGACAAAAATTTGAATAGTTTTATATACAGAGATGTGAAATTTATATAATATAAATAATGTTATTAAGAACTAGCATAGTAGATCCATCTTAACTAAAGATCTACCTATTGATGAAAGGAGTCAAATCTCTAAAGGTGCAAATCTTTATTCAAATTTTACACTCAAAAAGAAATTTACATCTTAAAAAATTTGATCCCTCTCAACACTTAATAAATCAAAATTAAAATAAATCTATATTAATTTAAGTATAAATTGTATTCAAAAGTGATTGCCATCCGAATCTTCCCCTTCCTGTCCAAGAACATCTCATCGGAACAGTTCGGGTTTCTTGATGGTAGGCAAATCCATGAGGCAATCGGGGTCGCGCAGGAGGTCATCCATAGTGTCAGACAAAAGAAAAAGAAGGGAGCGGTCTTAAAAATAGACTTAGCCAAAGCCTATGATCGTGTTAGTTGGCTCTATCTGCAAATGATGCTGACTCATTTGGGGTTCAACTACACTTCACTAGCTGGATTATGGGCTGTATCTCAAGTGTTAGTTTTGTAGTGCTGATCAATGGTTCTGCTTCCTCTTTTTTCAATAGTCAAAGAGGTCTCAGGCAAGGATGCCCCTTATCGCCGCTCTTATTCCTGTTAGTGGCAGAAGGCTTGAGCAGACTGATTCACAAGGCCAGAAGAGAAGGGAAAGTAAAAAGTATCGAGGTAGCAATCAATCTCTTTATCTCTCATTTGCTTTTCGTTGATGATATACTGATTTTTACAAATGGTTCATCTAACGAAATTAAGGAGTATAAAAGCATTTTTGATCTCTTTATGAAAGCCACCGGGATGGAGATAAACACTACAAAGTCTCAAATTTGTGTAGCTGATCTTGAAAGAAGGGAAAGTGATAGAATATCCAATCTTTTCACTTTTCCTCTACAGCGTTTGGACACACCCTTTAAATATTTGGGTTTCTGGTTAAAGCCAGTGGCCTACAAGAAAGAGGACTGGCATTGGCTTATTGCAAAGATTGAAGCAAGAATAAATCATTGGAGTTTCAGGTGGCTGTCCAGAGCAGGCAGATTGACACTCCTCAAATCAGTCCTATTAGCCATCCCAGTTTATTGGGCTGCCCTTACCTGGGTCCCTAAAGGTGTGCTGGAGAAAATAAGGAAGATATGTAGCAGATTTTTATGGGCAGGCATGGCGAAGGATTCTTCTGTTCTTCCATGGGTGGCTTGGGATAAGATTGCAAGACCGAAAGATTGGGGAGGGTGGGGAATAAAAAGGCTCCCCGAATTCAACTTGTCGCTGGCTGCTAAGTCTGGGTGGAGGCTAATATCGAGGGAAAACCTATGGACAAAGGTTGTCAGAAGGAAGTACATAGACCCAACTCCTTTGGAAGATTGGATCAGAAGTCAGCAGAAGAATCAGAAGAACATATCAGTCATATGGAAGGCTACGCTGGAGGCTTTCACCGTGATAGAACAAGGTCTTGCCTGGAAAGTTGGAGATGGCAGCCACATCAGAATTGGAAGGGACCCGTGGGTGGGCTGCAGTGAAGCTTATACTCTATCCCCGGGTCTTCTTAGACACCTTGACAGCAAAGGCATTGTCACTCTTAATCAGGTGGAGAAAGTGGGCCTCTCTAATGTATGGGGTCAGGCTTGGAAAAACGATGTCGATCTTGGTATAAATGTCCGATGGAAGAATGAATGGGCCTCCTTCATCCAAGAACTCCACCGCTCTCATGTAAGACTCAAAGAAGGAAATGACAAGCTGATTTGGGCATTGGGTAAAACAGGAGAATACTACCCCAAAGAAGGATACTCTTACCTAATGAAACAGAAAGGATGGGATATTCCTGAGTGGTGGTCAAAAAGCATATGGAAACTGACTAGTCCGGCAAAAGCTCATCTCTTCCTTTGGTGCATGCTGAAAGGGAAAATTCCAACATGGGATAGACTGCAAACTAGATACCTTATCGGCCCAGGTCGATGCCCTTTGTGTAAATCAGAAGAGGAATCCATCAGACACCTTTTTCATATTGCACTGTCTCCTTAAAGATTTGGGATGAGCTTACAGGTCTGCTAAATATCAAAGCACAATGGGGATCTGCTCCTCTGGAAGTGGCATGGAAAAACTGGTGGCAGAATCATCCGGACGGCTCTATGAGAAACTTGCCTATCATTTTCTTCTGGGGTGTGTGGTTAGCAAGAAATAATAGTATTTTCCATGATAAGTCCACCCCTTCATCAGTTATCGCTTCAAATTGTGCAGTAATATACTCCACTATTCCAGCTGCCGAGGTAAAATCCAATCCCACTCGAGACAAGCCCTTCACCATAAGGGAAGGCATCCCCTGGGCATTTTATGATGGAGCATCTCAGAATAACAGGGCCGGCGCTGGCATGAGCATTCATCTCTCTGCAGATCATTATCTCAAGGCTTCTGTTGGTTTGGGCTCCGGGACTAATAATTTTGCCGAGTTGTCTGCTTTACACCTCTTGCTTTGTTGGCTTCTCCAGAGGAACATCCTTTCCATCCAAATTTTTGGCAATTCTCAGAACGTCAACAATTGGGTCAATGGCAATGCATTATGTAATAACCAGACTTTAAAGCCCCTATTAGAAGAAATAATGCTTTTAAAGTCGTCTTTTACCAGGTTACATTTATGTCATATCTACAGGGAAAATAATGAAGAAGCCGATCAATTGTCAAAGGCTGGGTTACAACAGATCCTGGGAGGATGGGCGACAGAGGAATTTTATCAGGGACATCAAGCCTTTTCTATACAGCCACCATTCGCTCCTCCTTCCTGAGCTGGGTTTTCTTCCTCTCACATTTCAAACACAGGTTCTGTTATGATTATCGGTTCAAAAACTCTGTTTTACATACAGAGTATCTTCTGTCCCAGGTCGCAACAAACAGGTTTCAAAATCACAATCATCACCCAAGCAGTGGGAATGATGATGACACTGTTTTTTAGTCCTCAGTTTCTGCTATCCATCGCAGAAGGAGACCTTTAAAGTTTTGTTTTTAAATCAGTGTTTTTTCTTAAATACGCTGAAAACGGGTTTATGCTGGACAGATATTCTTACTAGCGCGATTTTTGTTTGTATAATGAAAGTTTTTTAAAAAAATGCTCAAAGGAAGTACCAGCCAGTATCTGGAACAGTCCTCAGCTGACAAACTTCTTCGGAAGTGGCACAAACAGATTGTAAAAAATATTTTTCATTTTGCTAATGAAAAGTTTTCTGGTTTTTTCCTGGGAAAAAAAAAGTATAAATTGTATTAATAAGATAACATTAGAAAAATAAAAATAATTTTAAAATATTTAATAAAAAATTAATATTCTCCCTAGTATATTTATGATTTTTTTATATATAATATTGGAGGACCCTCGTTGACCACAACAATATGTTTTTTAAGTTCTATCCATACCATGTAGAGCTTGAATTTAACATGGAAAGTAATCGTGGGGACCAAGTCGGTTATAATTATTATTTTATATTTAGGTTGTTATTTTAACCAAATAATTCGTTATGGAATCCATTTTATCTTAAAAAAGGAATATTGAAAAAAAAAAAGTTAATAATATGATACCTTTCTTAAAAAATCTAACACAAATGTTTTGATTAATATTTATATTAAAAAAAAAAGGTGGAGGTCAGCTTTCTCTCGAACATGGTCAAAAAGATATCAACACCCTAAATTTCATGATGTCCTCTAGCAAAGACATGATGTCACTTGTCCAATCGGCTTACCCAATAAGCAAGAATGGAAAGAGAACATTGTACCCGGGAACAAATTTAAAGGGTAGGGTTATATTTTAATTGAGGGCTATTATTTATGTTATTATAATATTTCTATGTTTAGCAATTAAAATAATATATATATATATATATATATATATATATATAAACTTAAATTTAAATTTTAATGGCTAAACATAGAAATATTATAATAACATAAATAAATAAATAAATTAATATATATATATATATATTATATATATATATATATATATATATATATATATATATATATATAATATTAATTCTATATTTTCTAATAGAGATTTTACTTAATACTTTTCTTTAATAATATAATTATTATGAATATTATTAATGTTTTAAAGGTTAAGTTATGTAATAATTGTTTGTTTAAATATAAGTAATATTAATAGTTATAATAGATTATATTATTTAAATGTGAGAATATAGATATATAACAAATTAAATGTGTGAATCTTATTTTCAAATTGAAGGGAGTTAAGGGAGTAGTGGTAATTGGTTTGTGCCTTTCATTTTTGATGGTTGCGGTGCTTTTCTTTGCAAGTGACACTGACGATCCTCGTTCATGGATTTTTTTCTGCGATGTGTGGTTTGGGCTGAGCTTCGTCGGATATCCTCCCAGTTGTTGTGGTTTTGTTTGAAGGCTTTCTTATTCAGGTGGTGTTGCAGTTTGGTCTTTCTCCAGTCATTGTTTGTTGGCCCCTCCTGCTGACATGGTTGGTGTTCAATGGAGTGAAAGTTGTCGTGGGCTATTTTGGGCCCTACAACCATGTTTCCTTTTTTGCTCAATGGCTTCTCCCTTTGCTGATGTGGGTGATGGTGTTTGTCATTTTGTGCTTTAAGGTTGTTGCCTTTCCATTATAGGGTTTTTTTGGTTGCATTGGATAAAATAATTCTTTAAATAATAAAATAATGTCCTAATAATCTAAAAAACCAAAAGGGATTAAATATAAATTAGTTTTTAGCCATGAGTAGAAAGCCTAAGTACACACAAGCTTCCACTCCAAAAGATTCAGGAGTTTTGGTGTTCAGTGGAGTGAAAGTTGTCGTGGGCTGTTTTGGGCCCTACAACCATGTTTCCTTTTTTGCTCAATGGCTTCTCCCTTTGCTAATGTGGGTGATGGTGTTTGTCATTTTGTGCTTTAGGGTTGTTGCCTTTCCATTTTAGGGTTTTTTTTGTTGCATTGGATAAAATAATTCTTTAAATAATAAAATAATGTCCTAATAATCTAAAAAACCAAAAGGGATTAAACATAAATTAGTTTTTAGCCATGAGTAGAAAGCCTAAGTACACACAAGCTTCCACTCCAAAAGATTCAAGAGTTAAGGAACAAAGATTGATTTAGTCTCTGAGACATCCTAAACTGATTATAAAACAACATATTTATATGGTTAAGCTTAAACAACAAGGCTCTTCAAAAGAGGAATTCTATAAATCTAGGATGGTGTTATCTATGTCATCAAGCAAAAGAAACTATACATTACTTCATGGTAGAATGTTCATACTCCAAGGAGGTATGGAGAAAGGTGGAAAGACTAATGGGGACTAGGAATCTCTTAGAAGGAGGTATAACCTAGTGTAATAGAAAAGATACTTCCAAGATTATAACACTTCCACTTAACATAGTCTGGGAAGTATGGCTTGACAGAAATCTAAATTTATATGAAGACAAAAAGACACTTCCCCTTAAATGTGGTATCCAACCCTTAATTAATTTTAAATGCATGGCTACAAGTACAAAAAAATCTATCCTTTATAGGCAAGGTGAAGAAACTATAAATAAGGATATCCATAGTTTTTTTTTTCATGGTGTATCATTGGGGAAACCTTCTATGGAAGGTTCAAGAGGTATACTATATAGGAAAAATTTTAAGGGCTAATTTTTGCCCATAGGTTATTTTTCCATGTATTTTTGCCAAAAAAAAGTTTCATCAATTTCCAATTTTTTCTAAAATGATTTGCTCAAAATCTATGGGATTAAAGTATTTTACTCTAAAAACCACCATTCTTTTGTAGAAACTATATAAAATCTTTAGAAATTTGAATATTCTAATGAAAATATCACCAAACATTTTATGGCTAGTATTTTAAGAATTATTAAGATTTATCAAAGTTTCTACACTTGAAGATAGGTATGGATCCTTAAAATTCTCCCTAATAATATACGTATCTTCAAATCACAACATTTCTTTTAAAGTTAGAATTGGTCTAGAAAGAAAAAGAAAAAAAATAGAATTGACAACTTTAAAGTTGGTCCTACAACAAATTTGGTGTAACATGTCCATGGGGTTTTGGATAGACGATGACCAGGTGCTTTGTTAAGGCACTTCTTGATGTGAAGTCACCAGTTCAATTCCATCGGGTGATATATTAGACACGATGAAGATGTAGTCCTGCCAAGCTTACAAAAAAAAATTGGTGTAACATAATTACAAATTTTTGGAGACTCAAAGTTGGTTATTCAGTGGATGCACAAAGAAATTTCTCATAATAATTGTAAATTATGACCATTGTATACTGATGTTCTCAAAATATTGACATCTTTATCATTTACATATATATTTCATATTTATAGGAACGAGAACAATGTTTCAAATGAGCTAAGTGAGAGTTGGGCTAGAATGAGGAACTTAGAATGTTTCAACCATATAGAATGTACATACTACAAAATATAGGTATAAATGATGAACTTAACCCATGTTAAAGGTTGGTGTGGGGTAAGTTAGGTACAATCCGTGAGTGATTTTGATGGCTTAGTTGTCCCTAGGCCGCATTTTCTTAGACCATAAGCTAAAATAGCAAGTCTAAAAATAAAATAAAATAAAAATTATAACCATTATAGTTTTTATCTTGACATATCTAATAATGGACTTTTACCATTTTCTCAATGAATGATTAATATCTTTTAATATCACTTTTATTCTCTATGAAGAAACTACTAATAACAATGTAAATGAACCAAGAATGGTTTTCTTTTTCTTTTTGATGATATAGATTAAACATACAAATATTTTATTGAAGATTTAAATTTATTTATAAATACATGTTCTGTTAAAAAAAATTAGAAAAAATAGTTTATGAGGAGAAATCATTTTTTTTTAATCATATTTTCAATCTTCTAAATAATAAATTAAATTTCATAATTTAAATAATCTGAATTTAATTCATAATTTTAATAATCTGAATTTAATGAGAACAATTTTGAATTTTGTGCTTTTCTAAATATTAAATTACATAAAAACTTAAAAATATATCTATATTTTAATAACAACTTATAACTTTTAATAAATTGGATTGTTTAATAAAAAAATAAACTATTTTATTAAAGTTGCTATTATTTTTGCAACACTTTATTATTTATTTAATTAAATGATTAAAAATATTTTATAAATAAAATAAAGTAAAAATGTGATGAAACCTCTAATATTGTGGGCAAATGCTTTTTAGAAAATTTTACAGTTATAACTTTTTTTAAATATAAAAGTTTAAATTTATAATTTCTTTAAAAAGAGTTTATATAGGCATTTCAAACTAGTTAGTGTGGTTTATCATCAACCACATGAAAATGCAGATCATGGCACAAGCTTAAATAGAGGACGATGTAGAGATGAAAAGATCACATAACTTCTTTTCAAATATCAAATTCTGAAAAAGTTAAAATCCAAAAACCAAATCATCAATGAAATTCATTTAATTAGTTAAGAATTGCAGAATAAAACTTATGATAATTCAATTGTTAAAAGAGTAGTAGGGATAGTTATTACTAGTTATTCACTTATTTGTGAATAGAAACTTACTCATTAATATTATTCAATGAAAACCATGTCAATTAAAATTAGTTATTACTAACGGCTATCCACGAATCCACAGAAACTCATTAGTATTATTCAATAAAAACCATCCCAATTAAAATTACTTTTAATTCATGCCAGATCTCTCTAAATCTTGAATAGATCTATCTAAATCTTGAATAGTTAACGTGCTTCCTTATATCAAACAAAACAATTTTAAAGCCATTATTATATCTGAGTCAAAACCATTTGATTAATTGAACATTACATACGAGTTATTATTTTTCATTTAAATTTTTTGCAACAATTTAATACCCTGTAAACGGATCTTCAAGTACACTGAATGATTCAAATTTGATTCCTAAAGCGTACTGTATAGTGGGTTGGTGATACCCTTCGTCAACCATGGACTATTTTCAGGATTCTGAAACAATCAGTGTATTCCAGGCGTGGAATTAATAAGTGAATAAAGAAGGATTTACATTAATTTGTTGTCAGTGTCCTTCGGACAAGGCGAGTCGCGCCACCAACTTCCTGGTGATCGGCCACCTGCAGCCCATAATAGCCAAACACAAATAAACAAAAACAAAAAAAATGGCTCCAGGAAATGGGAATTAGAATCAGAATATGGAATAATTAAATGTTTGTTGCTACTGGTGGGCATGTGAGCGATGCCCGGTTTTCCAGCCTGAGTGATGCGATCAGTAATTAAATATTTCTCTTCATGATTCAGTAATCAGAGATGGTGGAAGTCCACGTGGTTGTGACGAATGGCAAAGCCCACTGTTCATGAAGTTTCTCTGAAATATCTGAGTGACATGATTTTTTGGTTGTAACGCATGGCAAAGCTCACTGTTTATGAATTTTCTATGAGGGACATGTTTGCTTTTTATTTTTTTTTATTTATAATGAATTACGAAAAGAAATATAATTTTTTGGCCACATGATGAGTTACATTTGTTGGTTCGAAATCACATTGTCAAAAATTATATTATGTGATTTTTACGAAAAAAAATTTGTGAAAAAATTTCTAACTATTTTTGTATTTGTAAAGTTTGAAGGAGGGAATTTGTAATTTATATGCTCTGATTATCAGATTTTGAAAAAGTGTTTAAAGTTGGTGGATGAGTAAGTCCGTAAATAGATTTTTTTAATAATATTATTCATAGTTATTCATATTGTAAGATGAATATTTGGAAAAGAATTGTTTTTGCTAAATTAGTTTGTTGGACATTTGGGGTGGACACTTCACCCATCATCTTCATCTGAAACCCAAAAAAGAATAAATAAAATTGGAGTAAACTAGCTGTTATGAAAAAATAATTATCATTATTAATAATTATTAAAAAATGAGTCAATTTTCTTGAAAAAAATGAAAGCAAAAGAGGAAGGATTCTAGAGTTATACGAGAAGGCAATCTTAAAAATATGATAAGGCTGACTAAAGAATCTTGAAATGAATATTATTTTTTCTTAGAAGGGTTGATGGATTCATTCTTCCAGTAACTTTCATTGTGTCTTTTTTCAAGAAATTTGACTCATTTTTATTACTTTTTAATAATTAATTCATTTTTTTTCCATAACCACTAGTCTTCTCCCCATTTTTATGGACTCTTTACGTTATTTTAATTTTTTTTTTTCCATCCAACCCTAATGTAGGACAAACTAAATTCACAAACACAATTCTTTTCAAAAAATTCATTTTACAAATTTTATTTTTATTTTCAATTTGAAATCAAATTAGTAAAAAATTTAAGATGAAAAATAATATTTAAAATGTTATTTATTTTTATATTTGAATTCTAAATGATAAAAACTTATATTATTAATTGAAAAAAAAAATCGAAGTAGCATAAACCCAAAGAATATCAGCATAATGAACACTATGAAAAGGTAAGAATGAAATCAAATTGATGGACACATATTAGCTTTTGACTTTTTCCTTTAAGCTCTCTTCTCCACAATGTTATGTCAAATTTTAAAGCAGTTATAAAAAAGCACACCCTTCTCTATCAGTGTTATGTCAAGACTTTTTCTAATTTAAACTCCCTTATCTATCAGTGTTATCTCAAATTTTAAAGCAATTATAACAAAAATACACATTTCTCTCAATGTTGTGTGAAATTTTGATGTTGTTCAAATTTTAAAGCAATTATAACAAAAACACACATTTCTCTCAATGTTATTTGAAATTTTGATGTTATTATAACCACTGGAAGAACCCAGTGGACAATTCTTATATAATGTAAAATAATTGGATATCAAGTTGTCTCCATTATGAGATGTTTTTAAAAAGCATAATGTGTGATTTAAAGACAACACAAACCATTAAGGAAATAGCAAAAAGCTTGATAACAAACCTTGAATAATTTATACTTCATAAATTTACTTTTGTATATGGAATCCAAATAATATTTAGTATAATTTGTGATGATAATTAGATAAAAGAATAGTTATGCTAAGTGTAAGAGGTGCTGAGCATAGTGAATCCGCTAATTATATCGGAAAAATTGAATTGGCTTATATCTACTCATTGGGGATGTTATTCAATAATTAGACAAAGTTTGGATATTACTTTGGAGATTGATGTTGGGAATGGCAACACAAAAATGCCTTTCTAGTGGATTATAAGCTTGTCTTTATCATGGTTCAAGCTCAAAATTAGGTCATGAGAATATAAGCAACCTCTTCCCACTAAGTGCTAAGGGTTTATAATTGCTTGATGCACAACAAAGTCCTTCTAGTGGATTATGGACTTGCCTCTATCACGGTTCAAGCTCAACATGAAGTCACAAGAATCTAAGTAACCTCATTCCACTAAGTCCTAAGGGTTTATAATTTCCAAGGTGATTCATTATCCAATAACGCAATAAGTTTAAAATTGGGAGAGATATAAGTTAATGGTCAACTAACCACCCAAGCCAAACCTTAATCACCACTTCAAAATTAATGAAAAACACCTTGAATTTACTATACCATTTGTGTTTCATGTGTGAGTCCATCCTTCAAGGCAAGACAATAAACTTGATGTAACCCAAGGCTCCCTCACATAGGCTTGAGCTCTCTAGGATCCACGTTATTGAAGGCATAGGTTTATTTCATTTAAGGCAAGGTGGGATAATGGAGCATTAGACGTCTATATGGTGAAAATATTATGGGAAGTTCTGTATAATCAACCTCTACTAGAAATTAACCTTGTTTCTTAATTTGGTGGTCAACCTGCTTGCCACTTTGCTTGTAACTCTATGTTTATTGAGTTTGGTTAGTTTTCAGGAATCAATTATTGGCACAATAGTCATTTCTTGTCTTCATCGGTGTGGAATTGTTTTTGGTTATTTGGGGAAGGGTGCATTGGGTGCTCAATTAGTGAGTCCTAAGCTCCAAAATCCAATTCACTTTGGTTGCAGGAGTTGTCACTCTGAACCTCAACTATATGGGTATTAGAGACTTCTCCCTAAGCTTTGTGTTGGCTCTCATCAAGCACTTTTTGGTTCAAGACTATTGGTCGGTTACTTTGCTAAGAGCCATATTTCTCTTAATCCTTTTGGGATTGGCTTACACATGATGGATCATCATGCACTGCAAGAGTTGAGGAGGATTATAAAGACATGTTAAGAAATGATTTAAGGAAACATTACATCCATTTTCCCCTTCATTGCAAAAATTTCATGAATATGAAGGGAAATGTATCTCACAATTTGCAAATGTTATGAGCAGTCTCGTACATTAAAAATAAAAACTTCTCATTCTATAGGTAGAATGCAATTTGATAAACAATTTGGTGGAGAACTTGCACAAAGATACATAGGATCAAGCTTCTAATATGCTATTGTATAGTCAAAGTGAACAAAAGGGGGAGGATATAATGAACCAACTTGTAAAAGATGTGGAAATTGGAGAACAAAAGTTTGTGCCCACTACCATAGGCTTAGAAGAGGCCACAAATATAATACATTCTAGTAGTTTATGTTAAGGCTATCAGTATCTTAGGTATCTTTTATAAAATATGTTATAATAATAAGAACCAATTTACTAGTATATATATGTAAGTTGTGTATGTTGTTTGGACTTGTGCAAATTGTTTGAAACTTGAAGATACTATGTACACTTTATTAATGTTGTTGGTTACGCCATAGTCATTTTGATAATATAACTGATCTTGTTTCTAGTTTAAAAATATAAAAATAAAACATAATTTGTAATGATTATGGAGTATGAAATATAAATGGTTGTACAAACTTCAAACCATAACAAAATACATAATCTATAGGATACTAGATTTAGTTTTTTTCTTTTAATTGTAATTGAGAGATTTTATATTAATAAAAACTATAACAAAGCTCACAACAAAATTACATTAAAACTGTGATTATGAGTTTAAGCAATAGACTAGCTTATAATGCAAATCTTCTCTCAACAAAAGAATAAAAGGGAGGGATCTGACCTTTAACCTACCATAACTATGTCTTACTATTTATGGAGTACACAAATAAATTTTAACAAATTGCTTACATAAGATAATGAAAAAACAAAACATATTTATGTCTTTCGTGGAACTCGCCTCCCACCAAACATAGTAGAGTTGGAGTTTACTAATTACCCAATAAAATTTTTGATTATGCCCTCTTTCTCTCTTCTTTTTAATCTTGGTTTATTTCCCTTTGTTAGAAGGGGCGAGGGAAGTTATTCTTTCTTAGGGACTTCTATGAAGGAAGGGAAACCAAAGATTGTGGTGTCTTTACCCCTTTATTTTTCCTTTTCTCTCTTTCTTCTTTTAGCTCCTTCTTATCTACTTCTAGATCCTTCCCTTGGGGGATTACCAATATTTCCCTAAATGGGATCTCATCCATATTTGTTGGATTTGTGTTCTCTTTTTCCTTGAACTTTAGTTGTTGCGCCAATTTGAAATATGAGTTGGTCATTTGAGTATTTGTCTCTACCCTTTCCTCTTCCGCTTCCTCCTATTTAAGAACTTCAAATATGTCACTGGAGGGGTTGGATGGGCCTAACTAAGGCCTTTTGTGGGATATGATCCTTTGGGCTCCTGTTTCTTGCACTTTTCTAAATGATTCTTGCGCACCATTGTTCTAGGAAATAGGAGCATGCTTTGAAAGGGGTTGTGTTCCTTGAGTTCTTGGGTAGCTTTTTATGAAGTCTCTATACTTGTTGCAAGAGTTACACTTGCAAGGAATATTCTCGTGATCTAGGGCTTGTGGATGACTCCATCACTCCATATTAAGTTAAATCACCTCTGGAAGGCCCTTTTCTAAGTCCATTCTCACACAAACTCTAGCACATGAAAAGAAATTCTCTTTTGACTCAACTTAGTCAATATGGTAGCACAACTCGTCTCCAATAGTTTTAACTCTTAAGAGAAGCTTCACCCTAGAATATTTATGGAAAAGTGAGGTAGCTTGACCTATAAAGGAGAAAAGAGATTTCCTTGTTTGGATCAAAATCTAAAGTTTAGAGGGTAAGGAACAATCCCATGAAACCCACAAAGTAAAGACCCCATCTGAAAATCTAATCCCTTTCTTGATAAATAAAAATAAATAATAATATCTCCCCTAATATTATGTATATTTAATTAATAATAAATTAATTTTATGAAATTTAAATAATTATTATTTTAATTCTAAAAAATAAGAGAAAATTTAACTAGATTGAAATATCTAGTGTAATAAGTTTTTCATCATTGATCAATATTTAAATATAAATTATGCTCAACATTATTTTTATAATATGATTTAAGAAAAATAATTAAATAATTTATTATTTTAAAATATAAAATAAATAAACAAATTTATAATTTTAAATAATAAATTGAAAATATGATTTTTAAATGGAAAATAAATATAAAGTTTGATATACATATTTCACAATTTGAGCACAAGCTCACATTAAAAAATGAAAAGTAGTTAAACCCTTGGATTGCACTTAGATTTTTTTCCATTTAATAAAGGTGCATATGGGAATGGAGATAGTTGCAGAGTTGGTTTTCTTTCTTTTCTTTTTTTACATCTTTGAAAAAGGTAGAACAACGTGATTTAGTGTGCCAACTTGTAATAACGAAATTGGATGGTCCAATGCACCTACCCTTGTTGAAGATGTACTCCTTTGAATGAGGTTCGGGTAGATTCACATATAGTTAGTAGCAATTTTATTAAAAATTAAAGATTTATGTAGTTAGTAGTAATTCTATTAAAATATAATATTTTTTATTTTTTTATATATTAAAGATGGAATGCTTATGTGATGATATTGAAAAATATAAATAGAAGTGATTATGTCGAATCAAATTATGTGTTTAAAATAAAGGTTTATCTTTAAAAATTAAAGATGTATGTGGTAATTCTATAAAATATTTTTATTAAATAGGAAATGTATATGGTAATGATATTGAAAATGATAGATAAAAGTGATTACGGTTTAATTAAATTATCTATTTATAAGAAAGGAGGTTTATGTTTAAAAGTGGAGAATCATATGAATATAGGTTTTTATAGGTAAGCACTCTAATTTGATTTATCTTTGAAAGACCATGGATTTAGATTTAAAAACAAAAAACAAAAAACAAAAACAAAAAGGAGGTTTATGTTTAAAAGTGGAGAATCATATATATATGAAATATAATTTAAATTAATTTTTTTGATAAGGGATTCAAATTTAAAAAAATAAATATTTTTTTGCTAAAAGAATCAGAAATTGAGTTTCGCTGGTACTTGCATGAGGTTGATTTTCATCGCTACTATAACCTTTTAGGTGTAATCGCCCCACCTCCTAGAATGGCACAAGTGTTTGATAAAGATTTGAATATGAAACTTTCATCACTCTCATAACTTTTATATCACAAACTTGCCAAATAAACTACTCTAAAGATAAATAAATAAATTCTTATAAATTTATAATCAAATGTTTTACATGAAAATGATGAAATAAGCCAATCATGTATTTAGAAACATATAGATACTCAAAAATAGTGGAGCAAATTCAAAAGCATAAATAAAAATAATTTTTTACAAAATTTACAAAATTAAATTTAAATTTGTAATGAAAAGGAAATAATTTGAATGATTAGGAGGAAGTTTTAGATTTTCTATACTTAAGATTTAGTACTTAATGAGATATCGATTTGGCCCTAAAAAAGAGTGTGTTTCCCAAATTATTTATATATATATATATAATATATAATATATATATATATATATATATAATATAATACAAATAAAATTATTTAAGTTTATAATGATATTAATTAAAATTTAAATTGTATTATTTATTATTTTTACAGTGTAGATTAGTTGGTAATAGAGTGTATTATTAAGGCATTCCTTGCGATGTCACTAGTTCAAACTCTTGATTAGCTCTATGTACCATGCAAGGGGTTGCTTTTGGTGTGCTTAGAAGTTATAGTGGAAGTTGTCAGAATTGATCATTTATCACGAGAGTATTGTAAAAACCCTTTTTGTTACCCCTCTTATAAATGTCACAATGAATATTTGTTAATGTAAAATAATAAAAATTCAAATTATGGTTGAACTAGGGGAGTGGACACGAATTCAGAGGTTTGAGGAGGAGGAGTTGCATGTGATGTGTTTAAACCCAATCCCAACCAAATTCATTTATTTTTCCCTTCCTATCTCCCTAATGAATTAATTGTTTCCACATCAAGAATTAAAGTTGTGTATGGGCAGTATAAACTAAAGGACAAAGCCCATGTGTCCTCTTCTCATGGGACATATTGAGAAATTCAACACACAAGAGCAGAGCATAAGGGATAGGGGAGTAGGAAGTGGGGGACTAAGAAATAGATCGAGAAAAGAGAGCAAGGAGAGGAGTGACGAGGAAATACGACATAGAGGAGAGGAAAAGAGAAAATAGTGAGAGCGTAGGTGCGTTGGAGTGTAGCATTGGAGAATAACAACTTCTTATCTATAATGGGAAAGAGTTCCCTGGTGACTTTGTTTTGGCCTATGGGTGTGCATATGTGATTGGTTGGCTAGTGAAGTCTCGAAGGAGGGATTGATTCACTTAGTGCTTGTTGCGTAAGCTAATAAATCTTTAAGTGATTTCTAGAGAGATGATAAACCACCTAGAGCTTGTTGAATGGGTTGATAAACCATTGGGTGTGCTTGTTGGAAGGTTGATAAGCTACTTGGTAAGTTGATACACTCAAATGCATGTTGAAATGGGTTGATAAACCACTAAAATCTTTCCTTAGAGGTTGATAAACCACATAGGTTCTTTCCAAGTAAGATCATAATCCACTTGGATAGTGGGCTTTGAACCCCTATAGTGCTTGCCTTGAAACCAATTGATAAACCACCTTTAGAGTGAGATCATTCTCCTAGAACTAAGCAAAACTTCATTGAGCCTTGGGTGAATCCCTTTGATCTATTTCAGAGAGGTAAAATAGACATTGTGGTGCTACTACATGAGGTGGTTGATAAAGCACTTGGATAGTGCACTCCCTCTTCGATTTGATTGATTTCTTATAGATGCGAAATTCCCTTGAGAAATTAAATCCTCATACTTTGAATCCATCTCGGGGGTGTTCAACTACAAGAAATACTACAATGTAGTTGACCTATGATTGGGTGGAGAGTTGAATTCCCTCCATGAGTTTCCAACAATTCAAGTTAATTAAATAAGTGTATTTACTTATGTATATATGTGTGCTGTAGATGATTAATAATGTATAATATCTCATATGTGATATGAAATTGTGTGGATTTATACTAGCAATGGAGGAACGTTGATATTCCTATGTGCTAATCATGATTTCTTGCTCATATGTTCTCATGGTTATGTTGGTTTCATAGAACTTTGTGTTCTTCTTCTCTTTTTTAACAAAAATGAGTAAATATGTTTATTAAATTTGCGCTCAATTGTGATAAAAACCCAAGAGATTTACATTACATGTTGT
>APFE030531889.1:21390-64697 GCA_000404065.3 Pinus taeda | reverse complement strand
ATTTGTCATTTCTTCGATTCCCATTCCTTCGGTTGTTGTTGTTATCGTCACTATCGGGAGAATCCTTCTTGAAGGGGCATTCTCTAGCATAGTGTCTAGTCCTATGGCAAGTGAAACATTTACCCTTCATCTTTTGAGTCTTAGTCCTTCCTTTGTCCTTCGAACCACCAGAGTCCTTCTTTCGGGAATGAGCAACATAAGCAGCATTTCTTTCATTATCAAATTCCTTCATCCTTGTTTCTTCTTGCATACATCTAGACAGAAGCTCATCAAAGTTGGGGATGCTATTATTGTTGAGAATGGTAGTTGTGAATACTTGCCATTCATATGGAAGTCCTCCAAGTGCGGTGAGAACCATCTCACGATCAGCTATTGTCTCCCCAATAGCTAGCAGATTGTTCCTGGTTTCGGTCAACTTCATAAAGAAAGTTTGAATAGACTCGTCTCAGCCCTTCTTCATATTCTTCAGCTTGTTCTTGAGGAATAGCACTTGGTTCACATTGTTTACTCGGAACATAAGTATCAGTTTGTCATACATCTCCTTGGATGTGCCTAGTTCAAATATGTAGGCAACCAGACTCTTATTTATGGATTCCTTGATCAGCAGCTTTGCTCTGATTTCTCCCTTCTTATACTTGTTTCTAACAGCAGCAGAGGCATTTGATGGAGGTTCTTGAATCTTCCCTGTCACATGATCTAGGAGATCATGATCTTCCAATTTGAGATCTAATATCATCTTCCAGGCATGGAAGTCATCACTTCCAGTCAGCTTGTCATTCTCCCTGAATTCAAGACTAGTCAGCTTGTCATTCTCCCTGGAACCCATTTCCTTCGATGATGATTGCTATAGATAGAGTTTGTCTTCACCTCAGCTCTGATACCATGTAAAGTTTTGTAGATGTTCTATGCTAAGAGCAATTTCACTTTTCTCACAGCAATCATACAAGTAGTTAAGCAAAATGCAGATAGAACATATAAGCAGATCTTACAGAAGACAAATCAGAAACAGGAAAAATGTGTGTGTTCGTTTCGGCGGTCAACAGGATGCTTCAACCAGCAAAGTCTCCTTTGGTCAGCCAGCCCAGCATGTGTCACAACAACCCTCCAACCAGTAGATGAGTCAACCCAAGTCAATTCTACAAAAGTCAACGCTGTCCTGAAAAGTCAACGCAAGGGCAGCAAGCTAAAAGTCAACGCAGCAGCAAAACGGTCAACCCTTTGACCTCGATTTTTGTGCCAGGTAGTACGGCCTTCAAAAATCGAACCTTCCACAAGTTTTCAGCTTGATTGGACCAAGCGTTGACCAAAGTCAACGCTGGTCAAACTTCTGCGAAACCCTAGCAACAGAAAATCGTACTACAGCTCAGCCGTACGGTCTGTCCTCTTCGTCCTTCCCACGTGTGGCTGAAATTCGTCCTCCAGGTAGCTCGTACTCTTTAGGATGAGAGAGGAAGATGTGAGTTGATTTGTGATGAAATTCTCTCCAACTTTCCCTGTATTTATATCCATCAATGAGGGTGTGTGACACATCTGTTGGGCATGTGAGCCTACATGACAAAACTGGCTGACCTTGCACATATAATTTATTAAGAATAATAAATTCAAAATATAAGTTCTGCTCCTCGGATTAAGACTATTTTTATATGGATTTTACACCTCTCAGAAAGAGGAATCCAACAAAAATATTAGCCTCTTAATCTGAGCATCAGAACATGGAGTTTGGACCTAGTTGTCCAAATTTAACAAAAGCTCTTAATTTCAAAATCATATCAAATATATTACCCTACATGAAATAACTTTTCGCTCAGATCTAAATCCTTTCTCCTAAATAACCATCAATAAAACACTAAGTTGACATAAATGCCCATAACTCGGTATCGGATTATGAGAAACATTTTATTGAACGATGAGCTCTTTTAATCTGCGATAAATCGATTTTGCGATTTGCTTGCACAATATCACAGATCACAATATCGCTAATTCTTTTCGTTAACAATCATTTGTTTCATTGTGCGACTGTGAGATGCGATTTGCGAGATGCTTTATCGCACATCGCAGGATCGAGACGTTTTATCTTAGGTGGTGCTGCGATATATGAAATCTGCAAGATGTGATGAGTCTGTATGGCGCGTGATCTCACATCATCGCATTTTCGCAATTCCGAAAGTTTTTTTATATGATGTCCTCCTTTACCCTTTTGTGATGCGATGTTCATTATGAAGAGAACGATTTTATTTGAGACTTATCATAATACTTAAGATTTTGCATTTGTGGATGTTTTTCCTAAGTTTATGATAGTGTGTTTTATTCAAAGGGAATTATAAGTGCTAGTTTTTTTTTTTTTTTTTTAAAGGGTCCCCATTTATTTAGTGTTATTACTAATACTAAATAAAAAGGGGGGGTTATTGTTGGCCACAACAATTGGCGATTCACTAGGAAGAACCAGTTATCTCTGATTATCTTTTGAATTTTCTAAAACTTCCAAAACAAAAAAGTTTTCTGTAAAATCAAACTTTATTATAGAAATATAAAGTGCATCATGCTCTTAGCCATTAACAATAGCTTGTTCCTTCCGTGCTAATTCTGATTATTTTCTTCCCAAAGCTAGTCATTGCATTTACATTAGTCACTATTTGGTTTATAAAGATAAAAACAAAGACATCTCTGTAGATCAGTTTTAAGTATGTTCATTTGTCGTAAGTAGAGCCTTTGTTGCCAATAGGCGTTTATAGCCTCGACAGGGTTACCTGTTATCGAGCAATGATCCGATATCGTACTTTGAGAAGTATACAATTTTCAAAGATAAATCCACATTCACACTTATTGCTTTTATTTTCTTTAGTTCTTAAAGAACACTGTCTTGGTTTGGTGGCCAAATTTTGACAGTGCCATTCACTTGATTTATAACTTTACTGAACAAGCTGGCTCGTGATGAAACCCCTTGTTTTTTGATTGCAACAATCTTGAATCATTGCCCTATTTTGGTATGCAGTTGGCAATGTCAGCGAGTTATAATCTTTATGATCATGATAAGCCGACTCTTGATGAGACTTCTTATTCTCTAAGTTTATAGTGCATAGGTGGATTACTCTTTGAAACTTGTAATTCCCTAAGTGGGGAGAAAGTCATTGGTTCCTTAAGAATAGCTCTGGACGATAATTATAGAGTTTTTTGAAGACAAATTTTCTACAAAGAACCTTCGTTTTGTTATTGATGCTTTTCATGACCGATATAAGACAAATTCCCACTAAAGGTTGTTTTTAATCGAAATTCGTAGGGCTGAAACTAGTAAAATTTTCAGGCTTGTAGCACTTGGCTATATCTTTCAATAATAATGGCTAATTTTCCAAATCAGTTCTATTTATACAAACGAAAAACAAAATTTAAAAGAAACACTAATCTTTTTTCGTGAAATCCAAAGGTAACCATTTACAACCTGTTTTATTATCAAAATAAAGCTATAAGCAATAATTTACAAAAATAGAAGAGGTCATCTTCTATGGAAAGTATTTTTTAAGGATCTGCCCATTAACAAGTAAAGATTATCTTTTCCCTGCTAAATCTTGTAACATGAAAGTCGATGGACCTATAATTTCAGCAATTTGGAATGGTCCAAGCCACATCCATTGGAATTTAGAATGTTTGCCTTTTTCTTCGTGAGCCTTATCCCATTTCAATACTCAATCTCCCATTTGAAAATCCTTCTCAGATACCATGTTTGAATCGAAAGAGGCCTTTACTAATGCTTGATGATGAGCATGTGTAATTTTACCGTGTTCTCATTGCTCTTCTAGCTTAAAAATCTGCAATTGTCTTATTGTAAAGATGAAGATGGTGTTTCTTCAATAAATTGTATTAAAGCTAATGTATTAAAGCTAAAGAAGGAATTGCTAGATGAGTTGGGAGAACTACTTCTTTCCCATAAACTAAATTAAAGGGAGAAGTGCTAATGGAATCTTTTTGAGTTATTCGGTCTACCCACAGAGCATACATCAAAGGTTTGTGCCAATTTTTATGGTTCTGATCAATAATTCTCTTAATGATTATGATTATGATTTTATTTGTTGATTCAGCCAACTCGTTCCCTTGTGGGTATTAACTGGTAGAATATTTAAGTTTAAAACTTCTTTTAAGTGCAAATTCAATCATAGCATTGCCAAGAAAACATGATGCATTATCAAACATTAAAGCAGAAGGTAAGCCAAACCTGGTAATTATGAACTGATCTATGAAATCAATGACATGTTCGGCATTAGCTCTCTTGAGAGGAACTGCTTCTACCCATTTAGTAAAATAATCCGTAGTTGTAAGGATGTACCTATGTTGTTTAGAAGAGTGAAGAATGATCTCACCTATTATATCCAATACCCATTGCTCAAATGGTTGGTCGATATTGATTGGTTGCAATGGCAATGATGGTTTTTTCTGTCTTCCAGTAGCAGTTTGAGAAACTTGACATTTCCTTACATAGCTATATGCATCTTTAAATAGTGTAGGCCAATAGTATTATGTGCGCAAAAATTTAAGTGCTATTGCATCTCCTGCATAATGTCCACCTACTGGTCCATCATGGAGTTCCTGCAACACTTTTTCAGCTTCAGATTTCTCAAGACATCGAAGAAGAACATAATCATAATTCATCCTAAAAATTACATTGTTTATAAGTTGATATTGTTTGGTTTTCAATCTTAGGGCTCTTTTCTTTGTATGATTCAGATTTGAAGGAGCATATCTATTTTTTAAATAAAACATGATATCAACATATTTTGATTCAATATCGTTTAGGCTTACCTCATACTTTTGTACCTCTTGATTGGGAGATGGTATTTCTGATATAAGTGATGCTCCAGCCAACATTCTGCAAAAGCCTTGACCTTTTACAATATTTGTTGGCTTGATCTTAGCATCGTATTCTTGTAGGGCAGTGACCCAATTTGCTCTCTTTTCACCCACACCTTTATGTATCAAGAGATTTCTTACCGCTGGAAATGGCACTATTATCTTTGTATGGATTTTAAGAAGAAAGGGTCTAAAGTGTTTGATCGCTTTGAAACAACATAAGTTTGTTTCTCAACGTCAAAATAATTTAATTTAGCCCCTTGTAGATTCGAACTAAAGAAGGCAATTGGGGCTTCCGCTTTGTCTTGATTGGCTTGTGTGAGTATTGCAGCATATGACTTCTCAAAGGTGAATGTATACAAAATGAAAGGATCAGAAAAAATTGGAGTTGCTAGGGATGGGGCATTAACAATTGATTGCTTAATCAGATTGGACGCTTCATATTCTACTTGACCCCATTTAGAGAGTGAATTTTTCTTGATCATTGCTTGTAATGGTGACACAATTCTTGAGAAGTCTCGGACAAATCTTTTCACAAAATTAATTTGGCCAAGGAAGGATTGCATTGCTTTTTTATTATGCGGTAAGGATATTTCGGTAATTTCCTTAATCCTATCTGGATCAATATAGATTCTAGATTTAGACACTATAAATCCAAAAAGTTTCCTTCACCTAATACAAAAAATGATTTTTTTGGATTAAGTGAAATCCCATACCTTTGACAACGTTGGAAGGTATGTTTTAAGTCTCTGAGGTGATTACTACGTTTTTTAGAATATATCGTTATGTCATCCAAGTAAATCACCACTGATTTGTTTACTAATCCCTTAAATGCAATATCCATGGCCCTTTGAAATGTGGCGCCAACATTAATCAGCCCAAAAGGTATCTTTTGATATGCATAAATACCTCATTTGGTTCTGAATGTGGTTTTTAGCTGATCATCCGATGGACCAAAACTTGGTTGTAGCCAGAGAAACCATCTAGAAAAGACATCAATTCTGATCCCACAATTTCTTGCAATATTTGTTCCCTAGGAGGAAGAGGAAAATTATCCTTTTGGTAGGCTTTGTTAAGATTTCGAAAGTCAATACAAATTTGAATGTATCCATTTTTCTTTCTGACTGGAACCAAATTGGAAACCCAGCTAGAATGTCGAACGGGAAAAATGATTTTAGCTTTCAATAATTTATTGAGTTCAGACTTAATCTAACTTTCTAGATTAGGATGGATCTTCCTCAGCTTGTGCTGGATTGGTTTTTCATCAGCTATCATCGGGATAGTATGCTGAATGAATGAAGTGTCATAAGTCTTAAGGTCATCGTAATTCCAAGCAAAGACATTTTTATATTGTTTCAGGTGTCGAACAAAGGCTAATTTTATTTTATTTTATTTTATTTATTTATTTATTTTTTTCTGCTGGGGCTAGACCAAGACCTAAATTGATATTCTGTGGCTTAGTATCCATTTCTAGACTTACTAATTCATATTTCATAGTTGAAATTTGAAGTTTTGAATTGGTAGATCTTTTGAATCTGTCCTTTAAATCGTATAGGTCTTCCAACTTGACTACATATTTTGGTATGGAATTATTGGTGCTCTCTTGTTGTAATTGCTTGTCATGTTGGTCCTCGTCAATTATCTGATTAATGTAAGATCTTTCTGATGTTAGGAAACTTACAATATCAGGGTCATCGTTAAAAATTCTCCAGTTGGTAACATTATCAAGGATGGAGGGCCTAAAGATCAATTCGATTGAGAATCTGTTTGGGCTATAGTCTTATGAAAGAATGAGCTTGGAAGCTACATTAGCCAGGAGATCAGCACTAGCATTTGGAGTCTGGGAATGGATGAAATATTGAATGCTATAAAATGTTCAGTCAGGTCTTGTACTAAAGATTGATAATGCTTTCAATGAAATGATAGACAATGTATAGTATTGTGTACTTGTTTAATAACAATCTCAGAATCTCCAAAGACTTGTAGATACTTGATGTCTAGTCTGATTGCTTTGTACAACCCTTGTACTAAAGCTTCGTATTCTGCAGTGTTGTTTGTGCAATAAAACTCGAGTCTACAGGTTAGCATGGTTTTATTTCCTTCTGGACTAACTAATACACATCCTGCTTCTGCTCCATCATTAGACTTAAAACCATCAAAAAATAATTTCCAAAACAAAGAGTTATTTACATGACTATCTACAAAATTAACGCATTTAGAACTGTCTGTGTGAGAAAAAATTTCTGTTTGAGACAAAACATAATTTTTTTTTTTTTTTTTTTTTTTTTTTTTTTTTTTTTTTTTTTTTTTTTTGTAAGCTGAGGTGGGACTCTTTCTATTACTTTATAGAAAATAAAACAGAACATAGTTCGAGAACATAATAACTCGCCCTCATGGGGAAACCGAGTATTTTAACCATCAAAAATTTCTAATCGCCGACCAAAAATAGAAGGCCCAAAGTCTGATTATCTTTGCAAGATGAACTAAACAGTCTTGAGTACTCCTAATCCTACTAGTCTGCATAAAGTAAATTCCCTTATCTAGAACATGCAAAAAACTATATTTAACTAAATTATGTATTTTCGTATACATATCTTTCCTCAGACATCTTCAGTTGCAGGTTGATGGTTTGCTCCTCCGTCTACTCCCTGATGTTCTCCCTTCAAAAGCTGTTGTAATTCATCCAGTTTCTTCTCTTGTCTTTCTAGAGCAATGTGAATGAACCTCAGTTCCCTACGCAGCTCAGGGCCTCCCTGCGCTATTTCCACCATCTCAGTAGCAATTTGCTCTAGTGCTTTTGCCAATAACCTTTTCATTACCCAGTAAATGTGGAGAGATTACTTGAACAGAGACATTCTGCCCCTGGTATTGCCCGGGTCCTGCAGTAAGAATTCCCAATCCTCCATTTCTTCATCAGATTGGCCTTGTAAAGACTCCTCCTCTAGATGCTGCATAATTCTTCTGACCTCTGGGTTTGTATTCTGCTGATAAGCTCTCTCAGCCTGGTGAATTTTCTGCTCCATCGATCTCCTTGTTTTTTTTGCTGGTGCCGCTTCCTACTTGGAATTCTCGCCTTTGTCACCTGCAATCTTGCTCTGCCTCCGACCTCTCATACCACCCGTGTCCGTCCTGCTTCCTGATCCCTTATCATTTCTTCTCCTGCCATATCTTCTTACGCGCTCCTCCTGCGATGCTGGCTGATCCTCTTTCAACTGCTGGTTCCTAGCGCCTATAGATATGTCCTGGGCTTTATACTTCATGTAGGCTTCGCGACAGGGATCTACGTCCTCAGAATCATCCTCAATCTCAAAAATTTCTGCCGGGGAATCCTCTTTCGCAGCAGCCTTGCCTTTCCTTTCCCTGTTCTTGTCAGCTGCAATATTCAGCTCCTCCGCCACCCTAGACTTCATCCTGGTCTCCATGCTATCTCTAGTTATACCACGGGGTATGTTCTGGTGCCGGTTAAAAATTTTCTTGTCTCGTTGTTTCGCTACTGTCCTGACCTTTGCGCTCTGAATTGGAAAGAAACAAAACTGCCGCCTTTCCTTACCCGTCTGGGTCCTTATAGCTTTTCTATCATCAAAGTATGCCACTATATAGGCGATGCAATGCCGCCAATTATTAGCTGGGATGTTGCCTCTCCTGGCCATCAGTCCTTGTTTATTGTTTACCATCTGAAGATCTGACATTCCGCTCCACCATCCTCTCCGATCGCATGCATTAATTATTTCACGGTGGGAGTGATCCTGAGATATCTTCCACGCACGCCGTCGGTGTACTGCACGGTGCATTACCATCATATCATCCCTCTGTCCAAACTGACCTGCATTCATTAACCGGGACCTCCAGTCCCATTCACCTATCCAACTCATTAATTCTGACATTCTCGCGCGTTGCTTGATCATGATCCTCATTTATAATCATTGCCAAGTCTACCCAATCCCTGCTGGCACAAACCGCTTTCCATTGGTTGTCTACCATGCTGTCTCGTCCTTTACAGCCCCAGTTCGCCAAGAAGTCGGCCGCGCGGTTCCCATTCCGCCTAACATGGTAAAATAATTTGTAATCAATCCTTCTTAGCATACCTGCTATCTCTTGGACAATTCCGGCAGTCCTCCAACTACTTGTAATCTGTTCCCCATCTCTTCCATTGCTAAGTTTCTTCAATATTTCAATCGCAATCTGAGAGTCACCAACTATTTCCAAGCTTGTATAACCATTTCTGATTGCAATCCTCAGCCCCTGGTGGATCGCCCAAAGTTCCGCCTCATTATTCGTCATTTCCCCGCCCCATTCAGCATAAATCCACCTTACATGTTTCTGACTATCGCAAAAAATGCCTCCGAAACCAGCATTGCCAGGATTCCCTTTCGATGCTCCATCAAAATTTAATTTGATGAAGTTATCTCTGGGATAGACAAAGTTATCTGGGTTTTGGGCTCGCGCACTATGCCTGCTACCTTGCTTATGATAAACCATCTCATACTTTAAGTTTAAACTGTTCAGGATCATCTCCTCTGTTTGGTTCACTTTCCAGTCCTCCACGTCCCATTTCTCCACCAAGATTGTTTCCCTCATTAGACTGACCGCTCGTTTCCATATAATTTCCGAGTCTTTGGCTTTGTCCTGGAAGATCCGACGGTTTCTTTCTTTCCAGACCATCCATAGCACGAAGCCTGCAATAAGATCCCAAGCTCTGCTAACAACTTTACATTGGAATTTCTCCTGATTCCATTGGAAAATGATTGCGTTAATGTCTCTGAGAACTATCTCCGATTTACCGAATATCTTTCTTATATCCATCCATAATTTCTTAGTGAACGAACAGTTAATTAGGAGGTGATTACGGGTCTCTTCTTCGTTTTTACAGAGACAACATCTGAGACAAAACATAATGTTTTAAATAAGGGGAAGTATGAGCATTAAAATTTCCTAAGAAAGAGTCAACAGAATAGTTGCCAATTATATTGTTGCTGTATGTTATAGGTTCATTTTCTCCTTCAAGTTCCGTCACTATATATTTTTTATGTGTTTCTCGCTCAACCTTTATCTGATTTGGTTTACCATTGTAAGGGAGCCACATATGTGACCAGTCGGTCGCAAAGTATCCATGAAGCTTTTCAGACCAATCCCTGCTAAGAATTAAACCATAACATTCAGGAATGTCTGCGACTAAAATATCAATGACTTGACATACCTTTGGATTCGATGAGAGCCTTATGGTCACTTGATTTAGTTCACCAATCACTTCAACCTACGATCGGTCTAGCTGAACTATGCGTACTGCAGATTTTTGAGGTTGGACGTTTAACTTTGCACAAATTGTTTTAGGCAAAATATTAGATGAAGCACCTGAATCTACCAAACAATTATGCAAATTTTTATTGAAACTTTCGTAATTAAAGAGGAATGGAAGAGTATGGGATTTTGACATACCTCCAATTAAAGCAATATCATTTGGGTCAACTTCACTTGCCATACTAGTTGGAGGTCTTCCCATTTCATGAGAAGCTTGCGAGATTACAGTGGCAGGAAGAGGTGTAACGGGTACTACATGTAACTCTTTCAAAAGTAATTTCTGTTGATGTTTTAATCTGCTCAGTTCATGAAAAGTAATGTTGGCCCTAGTATTTTTCATGTCTTCAACGATATTATACTCCATCTCATCATAAACTATCAGCGTCTTAGTTGGAGTTGATGAATCAGATTGGACTGAGCTTGTCTGAGTCGCTTTTGGTGATGATTTCTTACCTGCGACCTTATCCTTGGAAACCAAGCTTGCGCTCTTCTGTTTAGAACTGGGCTGTGGAGGATCAAGTTGATTTCTACTTCTGGTACTGACTGGCGATGCCTCTTGATCCTCTTAGTGTGGAAGAATGAAGTCCCACATTCCCTGTAGTTCTGCAACCTCATCTTCATCAATAGGTTCTTCATTGGAAACTTCCTCTTCTTCCCCTTCAGATTCTGCATTTGTTATAGCGTTGGGAGGATTTGGATCGGTTGAAGGGTTTTTTCTATAAGGCTTGTAGGGTTTCTTAGAAGAAGTCTCTGCTACTTGTCTTTTAATGTCAACCATTTCGTTAGACATGGTTTTTAAAACTTTCTGTAATCCTTCTAAATCAAATGGGTCCTTTAATTGCTTTTTCTTAGGATCATCTCTAAAAGTAACCTTCTTAGATTTTCTTTCATCAACAACGTTTTTCTTTTCTAAAGCTAAGATGCACTTTTCTACCGTTATCGTTTCCTTCATGTTTTCGGCCAATGTTGTCTTGGCAGCCCTATCAATAAAGATTGCTATGTTCGATGGTAAAGAAGATATGTACCATTCACTTCGAACTTCTTCGCTAGGCTTGGAAGTGATAGGGATTTTATTCAAAAGTTTGTTGAAACGTGAGTTAAAATCTTTGATAGGTTCTCTCGATTCAGTCTTAAGATTTGGTAGATCATTGATCAATGTTGTTGTAGACCTATCATCGCCAAACTTTGTCAAGAATTGCTCTTGAAAAATGTCCCAACTAGTAGATCCTGATAGTAATGAAAAATACTAGGACCCAGCTGCTTCTTGTAAAGTATAAGGAAAAAGTCTAACAACAACGTCTTCATTTGTAACTCCATTTAAATTTATTGATAATATAAAGTTATTTATGTGTTCTTCTGCTAGCATACCTGCTTTAGGATTAAACTTGGGCATCCATTTCTCAGGATGGGCCAGTAATTGATTCAAGAGCATAGGCATTCAGACTGCCCCTAGATCATTCCATGGGTTTTGAGCCATTGTTGAACTACTAAAAGAGGAAAGCGCAAATGAAGTTCCTTGTGGTAGGGATAAGGATGTCAAAGTTCCAGTACTCTGTTGAACAACAATGTGAAGTGGAAGGGTGGATGGTTGACTTTGCAATGGAGAAGATGGAATGGACGTTGATGATGAAAGAGTCTCACCCTTGAGGTGTCTTCCTTGCTCTTTTTCTTCTAGGTAGAAGTAATTCAATTGGTTCAATACCAAAATTGTCACTCTGTAATCTGGTAAGAGGATGTGAAGGATTGTATTGCGAAGTCACACTACCTTGAGATAAATCAGATTTTTGCGGTGATATGGAAAATCCTTGAAGTTTATGCATCAAAGACTCAACTTCAGGGGGTCCGATAGTAGATCTATCTGAAATGTTCGGGTTTGTGGTAGTGGGTGTTGTTTCCTCAACTTCTCACTTAAGATTTAAAGACTCAGAGTGCGATGGAGAAGTCGAGGGAGATGTTGAGGTTGATTTACTCTCAGAATGGTTTTTAGATTTAGATTTACTAGCCGTTCACAGTTCGGGCCCTCCTAGCACAAAATATGTTGAAACCCCGAAAATCGGGTCTACAACAAGGGGGATACCCACCCGGTCCGGAGTTTCGTTTGGGATAGTGGGTCCGATTGGGGATAATGGGACCAATTTCCCAATTTGTTTGTGATGATGCTAAGGGATGATGTTTTCCTTTCTAAAAAGTTTCTAAATAAAATGCTTTTAATCTAAATATAAGCTATCACATGCAATTCTATTTTAATGAATGTAAACATCTAATTCTAAAACTATCCCGGGATTAACTCTTCACTTATGCGATCTAAAATAGTTTCTAACAACAACCGGTAATAAAGATCATTCAATTGCTACGAGAAAAGAATCCATTAAAAGTGAATTGTTTCATATAAGAAATTAGCAAAAACAATTGTGAGAAGCATATTGCATAATGAGTTATTAATATACTCGCATAAACAGAATAGTTACCATCGTACAAAAATGCTAAATGATAACCTAAACATTCAAGCTTTAGTATATAAACAACTAAACATAACATATTACTTGACGCATACGTAGAAATCATTAAGAGATAAAAATACCATTGATAATAAGTCCTACTCATGAGTTTCAACAATATAGATTTCTCTTCTCATAATTCAATATCTACTAAGAGTACAAAAGTGCATTTGAGTAGCAGACATTAAACACAGATATCAATAAATCTTGTTTTATTCATTCATCAAAACCTCCTCAAAGGGTGCAGAAGTGCATGTTCTAAAGAACTGTTTTTGACAAATTTCTGGACCCCTCTCTAAATGCATGAGAGGGGTTTAAATACTACTAACTAAAGATTAAAAATAGTTTATTACAAAAATTTAGGAGGAGGTTTAAATGACTGTCCTAATCTAAGGCAAAAATAAATCAAAATAAAACTAAAACTGTATCTGAAAATTAACTATGCATTTGTTCTCTTAGATCGCAAGCATTCAGCATCGGCTTGAGGAGTGTCGGTTGGCCGACCTCCGATTTTAATTGTCCTGCAAAAACAGAATTAGCAAGCGCTGACGCTATCTTCTCGGTGGAATTTGTAAGGCATTTCAGAGTCATACATTGACTGTGTGGTTTCACCAAGTGTTCCCAGTAAGTATCCCAATTTAACTTGGTTAACTTTTTGATAGACTCTGCCTTTTCTTCAGCTTTCTGTTTCCAACTTATCTGCAGTTGTTGTACTTTCGGGAGAAATCCTGAAGCGGTTTCCGATATAAAGTTGGCTCTGTGCAGATTTTCATTGACACAGTAAATAACATTGTTTGCTGCTGTCGCTGCTTCTTCCGCTACCCGTTCTGTCTTTTTGATCTATGCATCCCACTTGTTGAACAACATTTCTTTGTGGGATTCGTTGATCTTGAGAAACCTTGCTTTCTTGCCTTCCTCTGGTTCCTGCCAATTCAAATAGTCAAAAACTTTATTTTCAATTAAATCATAATCAATTCGCAAATCCACGACTTGACTTGTGATCTTGTCGCTCATCTCGTAGTGAGAGTTCCATTGCGATATTCTTTGGCAAAGTGTCTCCTGCTGTTGCAAGAGTTGATCATTCAAGGCAAGGGCTTCTGTGATAAATTCTGTGACTTTGGGGTCATCTTTGTGCTTTTCTATTGTGGCCTGTAATTGTTGCTCTTTTTCGGCCAAACTGCTTTGATAACCTAGCTACATCTGTTGAAAGTCCCATTGTAATTTTTCCAAATTTTCTTCTGCTTCTCGGCTAGCACTAACCTGTTGTAACTATTGCTGCAAAAATAGGATTTTATCTTCTTTATCCTTAAGCAATCGCTGTACTTCGGATGCTTTATCAATAATATCAGAAGCATAAGCTCCTATGATCTGGGATAACTTAGTCAGGTTTTTTGTCGGATCAGTGGTAGGGTCTCGCCAAAGGACATCTAGTTGCTCTGCCTCAGGTCAGAGCACGCTGTCTAGTTTTCGTTTCTTTCTCTGTCTCCTGACCACTGCTTTGTGCTGCAGACTGTAAAACACATCTAGAGGAGGGATTTCCTCTATCTTCAACATGATTTCAGATGATGGAGCTATGGGAATGTGCTCAGTTTCTGGAACATTGCCAACTATTTCAATGACCATTTCTGTCATTGTTTGTGCTGGATTCCTTGGTGTCTCGATGTTTTTCTCCTCAACATTGATCAATTCATTAAATGTTTCCCACTCTTTCTCCAGCTCCGTTCTTAATGGCTTTGTTGGTTGGATGAGGGGAGAGGGAACTTCCACCTGTGTTGGCGACAACACTTGCTGTTCTAGATTTTCTTTAGATTGGGCAGTATCCCTAACTCATCCTTCACTTTTATTATGGTCGCTTTCTGACCGTCTAGACCATTTTTGTGATTCTCTTCCAGACTTAGATTTAGACTTGTCTGGCCCCGAGCTTCCACTTATACTGATGCTGGGAGTGGGTTCCCTTATTGGTTCTAAGCGCAACTTGTCCAAGGAAAGATTTGCCAATCTTCGTTCTCTATAGAGTTTAAACTCTTGGAATTATGTTGGGCCAAACTATATTTGGGTCATATGTAAGATGTCTCTGAGTGTGCTCTTCTGCTGGAAGATGTTGTCGAAGAGATCATCTTCCTTAATGAACACCTTTATTTTAACAACCGTAGTAAAAAAAATTATTACATCAAAGGGATCAAACTATCTCCCTGGGAATTTAAACAATCATAGACTCAACATGTTGTCTACTTCTCTGAAAGCGTGACCTAGATCAAACAATGCAAAAGCCCCACAGGCCACAGGGAATTGCGGCCAAATTGCCTTTTTCTTGTCTTTTAGTTCTTTGCTCATTCCTCCAACCCCGCAGATTTGTTAGGCTATTTCACGAGCCATTAACTTGTCAGGAACATACAAGGGAAGTACATGAGGGGAAGCAATGCTTCTGAATACTCTGATATAAGTGAAAAATTCTTCTCCGAAATATCTTCCGACAGGGAGAATATCGATTTCGGCCTCAGGAGAAAATCTTGGGGCATCTTTATTATACAACATTTTGTGAAGGGATAGCATAAATCCATGGCAGATTCTATAAAAATATGGGGTAAACTTAGAATCCCATAGTTCCTTATGGTAGACTTGAATGGGCAAGGGATTATGTACCATCCATTTCCAACCCATGAGAGGAAATCTAAAATAAAACAGATAGCATCCATGACATAAGCAGCTAAAAATAAAGGAGGATAAATCCTCTGAGAGGGAGTCTTTTTAGACTGATAATTCCAAATAGCGGAGGCTAAGTTATCAGACAATATTTGAGCCCAATCCATAATATTGGTGTTAGTAGCCACATCCAGTAGGGGTAGTCACTCGAATGAAAATTTACTGATATCAGGTTTTCCAAATAACCTACATAGCATTGCAGCAGTGAAACAATACGGAGAGGAGAGGGAACCAGTACTGTACATACCATGTTTGTCTTTCTTTAAAGGTTCTTCCTTTGCTGACCAGATTTTGGTGCATTTTGCCAGATCTTCCTTTTCCTTGGCGAATTTCTCCACGAACTGTTTGTTATAGCTAGCCCGCGGCTCTAGTAAATGATACATGTATCTTAAATTCTGTGGGGTGAATGACCCAATAACCTCCTAGTTCCGCGACTTGAATTGCCTATCTGTTATATCAGCATCGTCTATCACCCATTTGACCATATCTATATAGGGAAGTATTTTAGGCCTTGCTGCTATACGGTGCAGGAATGAGCACGCAAGTTCTGTGAGTGATGCTTCGGATGACCCGCGTGCATCTGCCATAACTGTAACTTCCATGACTCTCAGGTTTTCTTCCTCTAACAGACTATACATGCCTTCCCAAATAGATATGTTTGCTTCTCTAGTACAGGTGGTGCCTGTGAATAAGGGCGTCATCTTTATTTTTTCAGTAACCGGAGCTTTTCCTTTCTTTCCCATTACGTTCTGCACACTGCGCTGTATATTGTTTTGTGTACCACTCCTATAAGTTCACAAATAGAGAACTAAGACATAATGAGAAAGATAACGAATGATGGTAAGTAATAAGGTGACGGGAAAGCTCTTAATTTCAAAATCATATCAAATATATCACCCTACGTGAAATAAATTTTTGCTCAAATCTAAATCCTTTCTCATAAATAACCATCAATAAAGCACTAAGTTGACACTAATGTCCATAACTCGGTATCAGATTACGAGAAACATTTCATCGAATGATGAGCCCTTGTGATCTGCGATAGTGATTTTGCGATTTGCTTGCGCAATATCGCAGATCACAATATCGCTAATCCTTTTCGTTAACAATCATTTGTTTCATTATGTGACTGCAAGATGCGATTTGCGATTTGCTTTATCGCACATCGCAAGATCGAGACATTTTATCTTAGGTGGTGCTGCGATATATGAAATCTGCGAGATGCGATGAGTCTGTATGGCCCATGATCTCGCATCATCGCGTTTTCGCAGTTCTGAAAGTTTCTTTATATGATGTCCTCCTTTACCTTTTTGCGATGCGATGTTCATTATTAAGAGAACGATTTTATTTGAGACTTATCATAATACTTAAGTTTTCATTTGCGAATGTTTTTCCTAAGTTTATGATAGTGTGTTTTATTCAAAGGGAATTATAAGTGCTAGTTTTTTTTTTTAAGAAAGGTCCCCATTTATTTAGTGTTATTACTAATACTAAATAAAAATGGGGGTTGTTGCTGGACACAACAGGATCTTGTTTGGATAGGGCAAGCTTCTGGAGAAGATTTTTAGACTCAGACTTTCTCCAAGCTGACAACATCATACTTGGTGGAGACTTAAATTTCTCCTTGGGATTTAGTGAATCTTGGGGACACCTCTCTCAAGTTGATGGTTTATCTGATATGATCTCCACCTTGTTGGAGGATCATCAATGGGTAGACATCCCATCTACCAAGATTCAACATACATGGACAAATAATCGAAGTGGAGAGCAAAGTTTGGCAAGAAGGCTGGATCGATACCTCATTAAGGAAGCATTATTAAATACCCATCCATGCATCAAGCAATGGGTTGGGACAGGGGGTATATTTGATCATCGCCTTATATATATGGAGCTGGAAGACATCAATCAAAGGACAAAAGCCCCATTTAAATTCAATTCTTCTTGGCTCAAGGACCCATCATACATACAGCTGGTAACTGACTTTTGGCAGTCCCATCCTATCAGGGAAAATGAGGACCACTCTGAAGGGTTTATTCGCAAACTAAAAGCACTGAAAGGGATCTCTAGAACTTGGGCACATCAGAAGCGGAAGAATGACGACAACACACTACAAGAAGCAGAGCTGGCCATTGCCATACATGAAGACTCCTCGAATGGCACAGTCATATCACAAGAACATAAAGAACACTACTCTTCCCTCATTAAGAAGCGAACACAAATACTAAAGGATAGAGAGGAGAGTTGGAGGCTCAGAAGCAGGGCAATCTGGCTCACTGAAGGAGATGATAATACCAAGTTCTACCACAAATTTTCCAATGGCAGGAGAGCAATAAACATCATATGGGAGCTTCAAAATGAGTAAGGACAATCAGTCACATCTTACAGGGATCTGGCTAGTCTTGCCACCGGACACTTTAAAAGCATATACAAGGCCCCAAGGGATGCTAATGTCATGGAAATCATGCGAACAACATAACACTTTCCAAGATTCGTGGAACGAGAGGATTTTGAGGACCTTGAAGTGTCGAAGGAAGAACTTGAGGCTACTATCAAATGGTTCAAGAAAGAAAAGAGCCCAGACTTGGACAGATGGTCTATTGAATTCTATATTGCTTTCTTCGAAATCCTAGGGGATGACTTGCTTAAAGTTGTGGAGGAATGCAGAAGGAGAGGTAGATTATCCTCAGCCATCAAATCCACTTTTATAGCCCTCATCCCGAAATCCGACCATCCTACCTCTTTCAATGACTTTAGACCCATATCCTTGTACAACTGCCTATACAAGATCACTGCCAAGATCATCGGAAATCGCCTAAAGCCTATTCTATCTAACCATATTTACTTAAAACAATTTGCTTTCCTATAGCAGAGACAGATACATTAGGCCATAGCCATGGCCTAGGAACTCCTCCACTCGGTACAGATGAGGAAATTGAAAGACATGATATTGAAAGTGGATATATCTAAGGCTTTTGACAGAACAAGTTGGCTCTACATCAGACTACTTCTGACTCATCTTGGATTTACTTATTCTTTTATCAAATGGATAATGTGCTGCATAACGGATGTTTCTTATAGTGTTCTTTTAAATGGGGCAGCCACCCTGTTTTTCATATTGGAGAGAGGACTCAGGCAGGGATGCCCACTCTCCCCTCTACTTTTCCTGCTAATCATGGAAGGCTTAAGCAGAGCTATCAAATCGGCACGGAGAAGGGGTCACATGGCTGGTATCAAGATCACAGAGAACTGCATTCTTACTCATCTCTTATTCGTTGATGATGTACTCATTTTCTTAAACGGTAGTATTGGGGATACTACGACCCTTCAGAATATCTTCAATCTCTTTCAGCAGGCAACGTGGATGATTATTAATGACAACAAGTCTACACTATCAGCCTTTGGATGCACTCAACATGAGATTGTGTTTACAACACAACGTTTTCCATTCACATTACAGAAGTTAGAGGATGGATTGAAATATTTGGGATTCAGGCACAAACCATATGGATACAAGATCACAAACTGGACCTAGCTTATTGCTAAAGTGGAGAAACGTCTAAATGTCTGTTATCATAGATATCTCTCTCGTGCGGGAAGGCTAGTTCTCATTAAGGCTGTGATAGAAGCTACTCTTGTGTTTTGGATGACTCTAGCTTGGATCCCGAGAGGAATCTTGAACAGACTACAAAAATTATGTTGCAGGTTTCTCAGGAAATGTAACCAACCTAGAATATTATTTGCATGGGTTAAATGGGACTCAATTGCCAAACCCAAGAAATGGGGTGGTTGGGGAATAAAAAGACTAGACTTATTCTCCAAAGCACTGTCGGCAAAGCTCTGCTAGCAACTCATCTCTACAAATAGTCTCTGGACCCGGATAGCACATGCAAAATACATGTGGCCTGTGGATATGATGGACTGGTTTAGACAACAGCACAAGGTTAACAACAACATATCAAACATTTGGAAGGCGGTAATCAACTCTATTCCTCTCATCTGGGAAGGCATAACATGGAGAATAAAGGAAGGAAATGCAGTCCGCATAGGCACGGACCCATGGATTGGCTGCGGTAATGCGCATAGACTGCCTGCGGAGTTGATACTGCACCTTCACAACAGGGATATCACTCATATAAGACATATTGCGGACAACATTAACTAATCCATAATACAATAGGCCTGGAAATTAGCGCAAGATTTGGACCTATCTGATCAATGGCAGCAGGAATGGTATGACTACACGGAGGCCCTTACTCAGGAACATATTCGTTTAACTGAAGGACCAAATGAGATTGTTCGGGCATTTGCAAAGCACGGTACATACTCCCAAAGGATGGATATCTCAAGCTGATGGAACCTTACAAATCCCAGCATATCAACCCTACTTGGAAAGCACTTTGGAAACTTAAAGCTACTCCACGAGCCCGACTACTTATGTGGAACATATTATTTGACAAGATTCCTACTGGTCTCAATTTGATGAAGAGAACTTTCCATGGTACATTATGGTGTCATCTCTGCCAAAATGATGAGGAGAGTACTGAACACCTCTTCCTAAATTTCCCCATCATCAAGGATCAATGGAATTACATCATTTCTCACTATCCTTCTTTAAAAAACTGGCAAGGCAGGAACATCATGGATGCTTGGAGTCTATGGTGTGAAAACCATAATGGCAAAGCCAGAAATATGTCATTACTTATGTGCTAGTCATTGTGGATCGCTAGGAATCAATCTATATTTAAATTAAAGATCCTACACAAGCCTACTATTATGATCAGAGTCACTGCGGACTTTGACCTCCTACCCGAGGAGGATTCCAATCCCCCTCTCCGAATAATCAAGCCTGAAGACATTGACAAGACCATTATGTGGGCATACTTTGATGGATCCAATCAGGAGGCAGGTTGTGGTGGAGGAGCCATTCTATACCTAAAAGAATCACATTGCTTCAAAATACAAATGAGATTAGGGAGGGGAACAAACAATTATGCTGAATTATGCACTGCAAAACATCTCATACACTTTGCATTAGAAAACCATTGTAGACATCTACAACTCTTTGGGGATTCCAAAATTGTTTGCAATTGGTTAAATAGAGCATCACATTGCAATGCATATTCTTTGAGGCATATATTGGATGAGGCACACAGATTGATTTCTACATTTGACTCATTTACCTGTCATCACATTTACAGGGAGCGCAACTCGGGGGCAGATTTCCTATCCAAAGAGGTAGCGCTTAGACAGAGCGATGATTGGTTGATTCAGGAAGAGATCGATGGGACATTCTACCAACATTATCACAGACCTTTCGTTGATCTCCAAGAACATGGGCTATAGGCCCATTTTTTTGCATAAACACTTGTATATATTATGCTATTTTTATTTTATTGCACTTGAACTATGGTTTAAGACGTATGGTACCAGTTTTGATGTTTAATTCTCTCTCTGAGAAGAGACAGAAACAATTTTGATACAATTTCTCTTTTTAGAGAACAGGCACAAGAATCAGATGAATTGATACCAAGGCTCCTTGTGTGGAGAATACATATCTGGATCTTTTTTTGTTCTTTTGAACTTGATAGGCAACTTGCCTCCACATGCATATGCTCAAGCATCTACAAAATGTAATTTCTTATATATTAATAGATATTACGAGTTTTTTTTCCAAGGGAAAAAAAATATGCATCAAATAGTGTTAAATTAAAAAATAAAAAATGAAATGAATATAAATATATAATATATATAGATATATAATATATAATATATATATATAGGTGGTTCAACTTATTCACTTGAATTTATTTCAATATCTTTAACAACTTCAGCGATCATTGACTCATTTTCTTCACTTTTCAATCTCATTATCAATGTTATGAGACAAATCCTTCTCTGTTTACATTGCAAAATATATTTCATATTAGTTCATCAAATAAAAATTAAATTGCACAATACAATGTTAAATTTTAAATATCATTTATAATATGTACATTTACATACTTGGTTTAGCTTCTTTTTGTTGAGATTGATTTTCCATTTCAATATTTAAACATTCTTCTTTCTTTCTTCTATAATAGTTTCTAGAGTGTTTCTTCTGAATCTCAGTGTCTCTAATTCGATCACATTTTCTGTTTCAATTTCTTCGATTCCCCATGATAATTCAATCTATATAGATTTTTAAAAAACAATGAAATTTTTATACTATGAAATATAATTTCAAAGCAAAAAAATTATACTTTAAAAATGAATTACAAAAATTTACAATCACAGAGAAAAAAGTGGGCAATAGACATTTTCATTAAAATAAAAGTTTGTTTGTTTGTTTGTTTTTTTTTTTTTAATATTAAAACCTTAAAAAATCTTATGTTACTCACAATCTCATTTATTTATTCAAAAAACATGTCACTCAAAAAAGTTTATTACCTAAAAGCTAGCCCAAAATAGTTCACTATCCAAAAGATAGATTCAAAAAAGTTTGCTATCAATTTAGCATGTAAATGAAAATCTTATCTTCTGCTTCAACCTTATCAACTCTAAAAAATAAGTCAACAATCAACCATTCTCAACAAAAATCATTAAACCAAATCCCTAACTGTACAATCCAGTAATACTCAACAATGTCGGTGTAGTACATGAAGTATTAAAACCTGGTTTATGTATATTAGTGATATAATCTCTGACATATCAACCAACTCTAAAATCAACTTTGTTTAGCACTGTCAAACTTATTAATTTCAATAGTAAACCTTTGTGATTGACAACATTAACGACCTTCAATAATTATTTGATCTAGCATTATAATGACACATTAACACCAGTAATACATCCTAAATATTCATACAACCAAACCTTGAATTGAGAGCTTTGACAAACTCAACTTAAATCAACATTTCAACATTCTTCAATAAGAAACTCAATGAAAGATATGATAAACTTTTTCTTGTAAAGTTCGTCCACTAGGTTGAAGTAGATCCTCTAGGGTATCCCATCATAAGAGGTGTAGGGTTAGAGAAAGAGATTTGTTGGGCCAAAGCTTGCAATTTATAGTCCTTTGCCTAGATCTCGTTGCCCAAATCTATGATTGTTATTGGAGGGATTATACAAAATATTATCTTGAGGAGATACCCTGATTTTTGTGAAGTGTGCAATGGAACTTTGTTAGGGTCCGACCCTAACCCTTTTATTAATGTAATAAGCCCAAGGGGCCCTGTAATAGTCATAATTAATTAGTCTAATGAATAAAGCCTGTAAGTATTGTAAGTGGTTGACCCACATAATAAAAAAGGGACCACAATTAGTTATAAAGGGCCACAGTTAATAAATAAAGTGGTTAATCGACATTATGTAAGGGACCACGAGTAGTTATGGTTTTGTGGTCTCATAAAACTATAATGTCGAAGATAATAAGGAGAGCTTTGTGTTGTGTAATTGAGCTGTGTTCTACTGGAGGTTGCCTCTTCGAAGAGGCAAGTGAACAATATTTGTTACAGATCTTAACAATGTAAGTGGTTGATCCACATCATAAAAAATGGACCACAATTAGTTATAAAGGGCCATAATTAATAAATAAAGTGGTTAACGGACATTATGTAAGGGACCACGAGTAGTTAGGTTTTTGGGGTCTCATAAAACTATATAATGTCAAAGATAATGAGGAGAGCATTGTGTTGTGTAACTGGAGGTTGCCTCCTCGAAGAGGCAAGTGAATAATATTTGTTGCAGATCTTAACAAAATATTTCTATTGTTCTCATCTCATTGTGTTATTTCTCTATGGTATCATTGACACATTCGCTCTTTTGGTATTTTCTGTAGATCAAGCATATTACAAGACTGGTAGCAGAGCACTTTCCCAGTTTTAGCCGCATCACTTTCCCAGGATTTTCCAAGACAACTTTCAGAAACCATGAAGGTCACTATGAATTTTTGGTTATGCCCTTTGGACTTTGTAATGCCCCACCCACCTTTCAAAGTCTTATGAATCACCTTCTCAAGCTATCTCAAAAAGTTTGTCCTGATATTTTTTGATGATATAATCATCTACAACAAAACTTGGGAACTGCATCTTCAACATATTGACCAGGTATTGCAACTTCTAAAGGATAATAAATTATTTGTCAAATTGTCCAAGTGTTCTTTTGGAATGGAGGAGGTGGAATACCTGGGACATATTTTCAGCCAAGCAGGAGTATGGGTGGACCCAAAAAAGATTTGGGCAATGCAAGATTGGCTACAATCTCAGGCCTTCAAAAGTTTGCAGGAATTTTTGGATCTCATAGGATACTATCACAAATTCATCCGAAATTATGGACGCATTGCCAGACCTCTAACAAGTCTTCTCAAGAGACACATTAATCTAGAAAGAAGCAACTCAATGAGCCTTCTTGGATCTCAAATAGGCCATGTGTTCCACTTCGGTTTTGGCTCGCCCAAATTTTTCAAAACCCTTTGTGACTGAATGTGATGCTTTAGGGACAAGAATTGGCACAGTCTTAATGCAAAAAGGTTGTCCAATTGCCTTCACAAGCCAACAATTAAGTGGCAAGAATTTGGGTCAATCCACTTATGAGAAAGAAATGTTGGCTATCCTACATGCAATAGACAATTGATGACCATTCTTGCTTGGACATTGTTTCCAAATATGCATTGACCACCATAGTTTGAAGTATTTCTTGGAGCAACGCTTATCCTCACCATAATAAAACAAATGGCTTACGAGAATTTTGGGCAATGACTATGAGATAGTTTATAAGAAAGGTCATGACAATGTTGTGGCAAATGATTTATCTTGGAAATTTTAGGAGGATGACACCCTATTATGCCTATCTTTTCCCATACCATCCTCAATTGAGGCGGCACACAACGAATGGTTTTCCCATCCATCTCTTTCTCAGCTAATCCAAAGGTTACAAGGGGATCCTAACCCTCCAAAGGTTACAAAGGGATCTTAACCCTCCAGTAGGTTACAATTGGTAGGTAGATATTCTTCAATATAAAGATCATGTGGTTCTCTCCACTTACTCCACTCTCAAACCACACATCCTAGTGGAGCTGCACTCCTCTCCTATAATAGGGTATTCGGTTTTTCAGAAGACTTATGCTCATGCATGCCGCTCTTTCTTTTGGGAAGGGATGAAACATGACATTCTTACCTTTGTGGCTGAATGTGAAGTCTTCCATCACCATAAAGGGGAAACAGCGCAGAGGATGATGCTTCAGAGTCAGAGCAGTATTTAACAACATATATTGCTAGAGCACATTCCTTGCTAAGAGGGAGTGTTGATTTGGGGTAGCATCGGATGTGCTATGGGCCTCAAATTTTGCAGGGAGGCTTACGCACATGTATTCCAAAGAACCCAGAAAGCGTTTTGGGAATTCCACCCAAAAACAATTCTATTAAAATAGTTAATATTTTTTAATGGGTCTCTAAGTCTAAACTTAGGAAATTAAAAATATTAATGTGTATTAATCTAATTGTGAGTGTAACTTCTAGAAGAAGACGAGGATCAAGTTAAAATGATCTTAGCCATTGATTAGCTTTTAATTTGGGTCGTTGAATGTCAATGAAAAGATTATTTAAGGAAGCTTGAGGGTCATTTGGAAGATACACCGAGAGATCAAGAGATCAAATTTCTGAAGTGAGACGTTCTCGGGAGTAAATTATGATCGAGTAGATTTCTTACAGTTGAGGGGCAAAGATAGCATCCAGAGAGAGATTTTCTTAGCCCGAGAATCATCAGAAAGAGAGGAAAAGAGTGATCCAACAACTCTCACACAGAGGTTGACACAGGGCCATGCAGAGGTAGTGCAGAGGGTGAGAGAGAGTCTGAAATTTTGCAGCAACGTCAGTTTCAGAAGCCGAAACCCAGGGTGTGAGACCGGGAGGCTGAGAGCAGTGACTCCGGGCAACAAATCAATCAATTGGCTGGACGACGTAGTGCCTAGAGGGATTGATGCAAGGACTATGTGAGGAATGTGCAGAGGCAACGCAGGACTTGCCAGAGGCACCTCATCTAGTAACTGGATTAGCTGATATTTTTCTCAGTGATTGTGCGAGGTAATCTCACAAATATTTTTGCCAGTATTTTTCTCTCTGTAACTGAATAAAACTTGAGGTATTTAGAGATTTATTCAGAATTTGCTACTACTTACTAATAATAAACCCAAAGATCTGTTGTACTGGTTTTCCCGTATTGGGTCTTTTTAGGGACATTTGTCCAAAAATAACGGTGTTGTTGTGTTGTGTTTTTCTTTCTTGCTTAGTCTCTTGTTTCTGGATATAAATTAATTAAGTGAAGGTTGCAGTGTATGTATTTCAATATTTTCCGTAGGAAACTGCAAATAACTTGTTCATGTAAATCTAGCAAGTAGGAGAAATATCATCAGTTGCTGCAGTACGGATTTTGGTTTAGGAATTTTCACACATATATGGGTGTAGTGGTTACCTTTAGCAGAATGGTGGTATAACACTAATTATCATAAAGCAACCAGATGGAAACATGGAGAAGTATAAGGCTAGGTTTGTGGAAAAGGGGTATGCACAGAAGGAAAGGATAGACTGAGGAGACCTTCACCCAATTGCCAGATACACTTCTATTCGATCAGTTATATCCCTAACAACGCAGATGGGATGGTAGATTCACCAGATGGATGTTAAGACAACTTTCTTGAACAAGGTGATAGAGGAAGAGGTATACATAGAACAAGCAAAGGGCTTCGAGACTCATGAGAGGTGCACACATGTGTGTAGATTGAAGAAAGCTCTATACGAGCTCAAACAAGCTCCGAGGGCATGGTATGGTCGGATTGAAAATTACTTGTGGAAAATGGGATTCGTCAAGAGTGACACAGATCCCAACCTTTACTTTTTGATGGTGGAGGATGAGATGATCATTATAGTGTTGTATGTGGATGCCCTCTTTTTGACACGGTCATCAAGGCCCATAGAGGACTGCAAGAGGAACCTGGCAGCAGAGTTTGATATGAAGGATTTGGGGTTGATGCATTACTTCCTAGGCTTGGAAGTGTGGTAGAAGGACGAGGAGATCTTCTTTGGCCAAGGAATATATGCCACAAAGATTCTTAAGAGCTTTAGGATGCAATATTGTAGATCCATGTCCATGCCGATGATCACAAAATTGAGGAAGATAGGTGCATCAGAGGACGAGGATGTTGACCCCACCTTGTATAGAGAGCTTATCGGTTCCCTCATGTATCTGGTCAACAAAAGTCAGATATCTACTTCGCGACCAACACTCTTAGTTAGTTTATGGTGGGACCTAAGAGAGTGCATTAGACAACAACGAGGCACATTTAGAGGTATCTGCATGGCAATGCTGACTATGGATTGAGGTATACTCAAGGTGATGGTGTCAAATTATGTGGCTTCACAAATGCAGATTGGTTAAGCAGTTCAATGGACAAAAAGAGCACATTAGGGTGGTGCTTTAGCATTGGATCAGGAATGGTTTCTTGGTACAGTAGGAAACATAAGCCAGTAGCACTAAGCTCTGTAGAAGTAGAGTATATGGCAACTAGAACATCTATGTGTGAAGATATATGGCTTCAGAAGCTGATGGTGAGCTTGTTTAGTCAAAGGTTGGAGATGACCAATATCTATTGTGATAAGAGTTGCATTAGAGTATCTGAAAATCTAGTGTTCCATGATAGGTCGAAACATATTGACATCAGGTATCATTTCATTAGAGATTGTGTATAACGTGGAGCAATCCAACTACAACATGTTCCTACAGAAAAGCGGGTTGTAGATATGCTCAAGAAATCTCTAGGGAGAGCTAAGTTTGTATCTTTTAGTTGCAAGAACAAGAGTTTAGATTTTAGTTGCAGTAGTTGCAGAAACAACAACAACATGAGTTCATGAGAGATTTTTTGGCGTAAATCACATGATATTTCATTTGTCGATGCGTTTCGAACCAACCAGTGTGGTTCATCATCAGGACAAGTTGAATGACGAGATCTCGCTTTGCATATTAAATAGATAGAGAAAAACATTCTCTGCATCTTTTAAGAAACGCCAGATCTGACTTCAACTTCGAAACCTGCAAGCAAGCAACTTGTTTCGAGGTTGAAGTTAGATCTGGCGTTTCTTAAAAGATGCAGAGAATGTTCTGCTCTATCTATTTAATATGCAAAGCGAGATATGTTCATTCAACTTGTCTTGATGATGAACCACACTGGTTAGTTCGAAACGTGTTGATAAATGAAATATCATGTGATTTACACCGAAAAATCTCTCATAAACTTAATATGGATCACATAAGCCTCAATTCAACAACATGAGTTTAGTTGTAGTGTAGTGGTAGAGTTGGCAACAACACAATTGTACAATGCAATGTTAGAAACAACATAGATGCAAGGTAGTTCAACTACAATTGTGACAAATGAATCAAAGTTGTGCAGTGGCTTGGTGGGCAGTGACAGATTGTCATATTTTTCAGAGATCAATAGCATGTATGGGAGGATGATGTTATAAGATAGGGATAACACCTTCTTCGCTAAGAGGGAGTGTTGATTTTTGTAGCATCTGACAGGTGTTACAGTCCCGCCTTTCGTTAGAGAGGCTTAAAAACACAAGAAATCCAGAACCCAAAAAAGTTTCAGGAGAAAAAACCAAGAAATGGCTTAATTAAGTTAATTAGTCAATAATTAAATTTTTCCTAAGTCTAACTTAGGAAAAGTGATTAGTTAACAAGAATTAATTGACAAAGGTGAGATTTCTCTAAAAATTCACATGGATCGACTCAGAGATGATTTCAGTTGTTGATATGAGGATTTAATCATGGTTGTTGGTGAGCGAATGAGAGATTATAAGAAGAGGTCGATGGGGTTGTAGCTAAACACACTGGAGATCGATTTTCCTTAGTAGATCGAGCTATCCAACAACAACATCTGAGTAGGGAAGGGAAGTTTGAGCTAGAGGGGAAGCAAAGTCAATGCGGGGTAGAGACAATGATTCTAGAGGATATTTTAGTTCCGGAGAGTCAGTTGCAGGAGGGACGAGTTATCCTTAGTGAGGTTGTGTAGGGACTACATAACTAGCTTCAGAGGAGGAGTTCGATTCAACTGGAGTGAGGGTCGATTTAGTTGTTGGAGGCCGACAAAAATTCTGGAAGGGCTAGCGAGTCATTCTCAAAGGCTGAGTTGGGTTGGATGTCTTGATTAGAGTAGCTTCCAGGCAATGCGAGTGAAGGACTATGCAACATTTGCCCTAAGGCTGATGCAGGGGTTTCTAGTAGCATAGTTTGTGCTGAATTTGGAGCTAGATTAGTGTCGGGTGAGACAAATTTTGTCTCAGTAATTTTTTTGGCCAAACTATCTTGAAGAGGATCACCACTTTTGGGCATCTAGATTGTACTCAAATTATTCATTGTTGTGTAAATAAAACCCTCATCTACTGGCCCGGTTTTTCGGCATTGAATTTTTCTAGGGACATTTGTCCAAAATAATGGTGTCATATTTTTGTGTGTGCTCTCTAATGTTTCCTAGTTTCTAGCATTTTATTTTCCGCAACGTTTTTATTGTGAAGAATTAGCAATGTGAATTATTCGTTGTTTGCCGTAACAAATAAAATGCATAATAATTAACCAATTAGAAGAATAATTTCCAGTTGTTGTTTTTTGAATTTTCAAAAGGACAAGTCTGTTTTTGAAGGGGAAGGGCATGTTAGGGTCCGACCCTAACCCCTTTATTAATGTAATGAGCCCAAGGGGCCCTGTAAGAGTCATAATTAGTTAGTCTAATGAATAAAGACAGTAAGCATTGTAAGTAGTTGACCTGCTGATCCAGGTGGATATTGGTGGCCACCTGCCAAGTCCATCTGGACCCCCATCATTTTCTCTTTCAACATTTTTAGTTTCTTTAATTATAGCACAACTTACTATTTTTAGCAGTTTTTCGGGTCCTGAACTTCCGGAGCCGTTTTGAGGCCCTAAACGACGTTTTTTGGGAAATCTGGGGGCACGGGTCCATGGAACATGGACTGGTGTTGCCGTTCCAACAATGATAGTTCTCGAATAGATCTTTCTAATGAGTTATTGTACGCGTCAAACGGAGATCGTATGCAAAGTTACGACCCCGGGAAATTGATGTACCAATTTACCCAAAACGGGGCCCACAATTTGGCGTTTCATCTTCTAAGGGTCGGTTTTGGAATGTGAAGGGTTTTCCATTGTTTCTCAATAATAAATAGGCCTTCGAGCCTCATTGTAACACAAGTTCGGGAACAGTTCAGAGACATGTAGCCGCACATCTCTTCTCAGAGATAAGCTACCATCGTCCTAGCTGGTTTATTTCCAATTCTGGTTGTAAGCATTTCGGTATTTTCCATTAATGAAATGAAATGTTATTTCCGCTGCATCTCTTTATTTATGGTTATCGCATCTCTGTATTTATGGTTATCTCTGTAATCTATTGCATTCCTGTTTAAATCCGGATCATTTTTGCCATACCTCACCATGATATTCAAGTTCTATTGATTCAGGTAGGGGTTGCATTATATTCATGTGGATGCATATCCTTGCATAAGAGGTATAAAAACCTTGCTTGGTCCCAAAAATATATGGGTAGGGAGAACAACCATACCCAGATTAGGGATGCTACGAATTTTTCCTATTTTGGATTATAAGACTCCTCCTAATACCTCATGTAAAGCAAAAAATTGTTGAAACAATATGGTCCATTTTAAAAAATTTGGGTTCTATCCTCTAGATTCAAGAATATTACCATGAAAAAAACCCTAAGGTCTTAGTTTCAACTCAATATGACCCTTTGGTTGCCATTTTTTCTAGATCCCTTAAAGTAGGTCCCTTTCCATTGGCCATATCCATATGAATTTGCAGATGAGTACATGATATTTTATATAATATGGATAACCTTCCAACTTTTTATTTGGAATCACATATTTCTAATTTGTAGCAACTTTCAGTAGGAACCTTCCTTTGAGCCAAGATTGCCACTGTGCCCTAAGAATATGATTTTACTCTCCTGTTGATCCAAAAACTTAAGAGGACATAAAAATTGCAATAAAGTCCTTATAATTGACCATAAAGGCTTGTAAAAATTAAGTTACAATTTGTCACATAAACATGTAAATATCAACATAAACTTGTAACTTAAAATGCATATAGAATAACTTTATCAAACCATGAATAAGAAAAACATGAAGCATCAAGGTCGATAACGGATTTTAGCCCCTCCACTGGGCTACGTCTCCAGATTCACCTCCACAGGTCGAATCACTTTTATTGCCTTTCTTCAATGAGGAATGTGTATAATGCTCTAATAAAAAGCGTGTCCAAACCTAGAGATGTCTTCTACTACAAAAAAAGACTTCAAGACTTGTAATACAAATAATTCCTCAAAAACACCCCTTGAACTCTCTAAGCTCTCAAAATATTTCTCAAAAATAAGCTCTCAAAACTTCTCCAAAAACTCCCTCAAGCTCTCTATAAACTCTCTCAAAATCAACTCTCTCTTTTCAAAGAGTACATAAGAGAATTTATAAGTTTGTTGGGATCCATTAAAAAAAGAGATAATATCTCCTTATATCCACATTTCAAGGAAAGAATAAATCTCTTGATCCATAAACAAAGGAACTTATGAGATTCTTCAGAAAATATTTCAACTCCAACAAACTTGGACCTTATCCACTTTTTTAAGGGAAACAATCCCATGAAAATATCAACTTCCACTTGAAATTAGGAAAACGGTTTGTGAGGTGGATTCTCACATTTAATCAATTTCCTTTTTACAATTTAAATGAAAAATACATGAGCACATTGAACATTATTTGCACACGAAGTTTAAAATAATTATAGCTCTACCAATCTTCCCTTGTACTCTTCTTTGACATGGTACACTTTGGATACTGGTGACAAGATCCTCCTGGATCACCTGTTGTTTTTCCTTACTCCTTTCTTATCTATTGGATTGGGCTACTTATCCCCAGTTATTGCAACATTATAGGATGGGATTTCTCCCCTCCCTAATTGTCCATCTCATGCTTGGAATGAATGATGGAAATGTGAAAAAAAACCTCCTTGTGACATTGAAAAGAAGAAAAACCCGAATCTATTAGCAGTTTCCGGGTGATTTAGAAAATTCATCAGAAGAAAACCTTAACCCTAGCAGAGCTCATGCACACTCGATAATGCTTAAATCAAAATTCGAAAAATTATTCATTATCTAGATTTAGTTGAATTTATATTAATTAGAAATAAAACAAAAAAGAACTAGACGAAACATATTTTAATTTAATAAGACGTTATTATATAATATATATATTATGGATTTTTTTTCTCATATAATCTTTTTCTCCTTATTAGTCTTGTTGAAGATTATATAATTGATTTATGGTTGATTTGTATTTGAATTAAACTCTCCTTATAAATTTTCTGTGTTTTTATTATATTTTTTTCCATTTAATATATATTATATTTATTTTCTTTGATTATTAGATTGACGTATTCTTCAACAATTACACTTAAGACTCTTGTTTTTTTGAGTTTTTCGCTAGAGTTTTGGATGAATTTTCTAACTTTATGACTATAAATAGGGACTAGCTATTTTTAAGTAACTCCATTTTTTTGACGGTTTTCCTTATAAACTCTTCTTAAAAAACTAAAAAATTTCTTTTATTTATTTATTTATTAGAAAAACATTAAATATAATTAGATCAACTTTACTTAAATTGATAACATATTTATAATAAATCATAATATATTAATAACTATATATTTCTAGGAATTTACAGGGTAACTTCCTTAGATAGAACACCAAAGGACACCGCTCACAAACAGATCACAGATCAATACACCAATATTCTTGACATGGATAAAACCCTCAAAGAGGGAAACCGTCCATGCTTGAGCCAACACGACCACTTCAGGAAAATTATTAATGTAAAAGAAAGACAATTTACATAAGCTTCTCTCATGAATGGTCACCTTACAAATGACCCTCCATGCTCTTTAAATAGATATCATGGACTAAAAAAGTACATAGTAAAGAAACACACTTTACCTAACTCTACACTAGACCAAATTATACTTAACTATTTCCTATGTGTCGGAATATCCTAACACCCCTCCTTAAGAACAACTTGGGATGGGATTGAAGGATGAACAAATATGAAACAATAGGAGAAGGAATGAGGCATTATATCCTATCCCCCCTTAGTGACAACTTCCTGAACTCCAAGCATAGATCAAAGTTTAGTAAACTTTGCCTTTGTGAGAGCCTTTGTAAAGATGCCTACGAATTGATCATCAGTTGAACAATATTGCACTTCAAAAACATGGTCATGAATGAGATTTCTGATGAAGTGCATGTGTAGTTCAATGTGGTTTTTGCACTAATGTTGGACTGGATCTTTGCATAGTTGAATGGAACTTTGATTATCACACCAAAGTGTAGTCGGATACTGCTACTAAAATCCAAACTCTGACAGGAGCTTATGAAGCCACAAGACTTCCTTACTAGCTTCTACGATGCCACGATACTCTACTTTTGCTAAAGAAAGAGAAATGGCACTTTGTTTCTTGCAAACCCATGTAATGGGTCTAGAACCAAGAGTGAAGACATAACTTGTAGTAGACTTCTGATCGTCAAGGTCACCAACCCAATTGGAATCAGTGAAACCAAGCAATAGAGGAGATGCTTCTACACTGTAATGAATCCCAAACTGAACTGTACCTTGAACATAATGAAGTATTCTTTTAGCTGCTTTCAAATGACTTTCATGTGGTTTTGCATAAACTTAGCAGTAAGGCCAACAACAAAGGAAAGGCCACAACATGTATGGGTCAAATACAAAACTTTTCCTACAAGCTGATGGTATAAGGTAGCATCAACTTCAGGGGAAGTACAAGTAACTAAATTTGTGGCTCCAGATTGAAAGGGAGAAGGGGCTAGATTACAGTCTTCCATATGAAAGTGGCGTAGAAGATCACAAACATAATTGGAGTGGGAAAGGGAAATACCTTCCTTGGATTGTGAGACTTGAAGACCAAGAAAATAATGTAAGTGTCCTAAGTCTTCCATTTCAAACTACTTTTTAAGGCCGGACTTCACATGGTTTATAAGGTTGGGATCACTACCAGTAAGGATAAGATCATCAACATAAAGAACAAGAATGATAAGAGGCTTACCCACTTTCTTGGTGTAAACAATATTGTCAGAATGACACCTAGAAAAGCCAATATCTAAAAGAAATTTATCCATTTTGGCATACCAAGCCTGAGGGGATCGCTTTAGACCATAAAGGGATTTCTTAAGCCAACATAAAAGGATGGAGTCTGTTTGTATAAATCCAGGAGGTTGTTCCATATAGATTTCTTCATGCAAGTTCCCATGCAAGAAGGAATATTTAACATCCATCTGATGGACTACCCATTTGAAAGGGGTGGCAAGGGAAAGACCAAGGTGGATAGAGTTCATTTTGGAAATAGGAGAGAAGGTTTCAGTATGGCCAATGCCTTCAAATTGTGAAAACCCCTTAGAAACAAGACGATATTTATGTTTATCAACTTTTCCATCTGGTCCAAACTTGGTTCTGTAAACCCATTTTCATATAACAAGTTTTTGTCCCTTTGTAAGAGGAGCAAGATCCCATGTATCATTTGCCAATAATGAATGATATTATTCATTCATAGTTGCGTTCCAATCTAGATGGCCTAAAGCTTTTGCAATGGTGTTAGGATCATAATTCATTGAAGCTTGAGACAGTATAGAAGAGGCTCTATCAAACTAAGAACGTGTGCAACATTGATCTGTAGGATCACTTGCAAGAGCACCTTCTACATCCCGAGTAGCACGAACCCATTTTGGAAGTTGAGGAACTAAAGCAGGGTCCTAAGACGGTGGGGGAGGATTATCATCCTCACTATCATCATTTGAAGATGAAACATTTTTAGAAGTATAAGGGATAGAGAGAGGTGGAACATCTACCGAACTAGTCTCGTAGGCTGATATATTTTCAGAAAACTTTACATCTTTTCTAATAATAACATTTTAGGATTTAGGTGAAAGAAGTCTATATCCTTTGCCATCTTCAGAATATCCAACAAAAATACATTTTTCACTCTTAGGTTCTAAGGCTTTACGTTTCTCATTGAGAATATGGGCCCATGCTTCACTTCCAAAACCATGAAAGTGACTTACATTTGGTTTAATTGAGCTCCATGCTACTTTTGGAGTGTTATTCTTTAAAACCTTAGTAGGAGCGTGATTTACTATGTAATTTTCACAGTTAATCGCTTCTGCCCAAAAATTAAGACTAAGTCTTGTAGATTGAAGCATACAATTAGCCATTTCCTTTAAGGTATGATTATTCATTTCAGCTACACCATTTTGTTGTGGACTATGTGGAACAATATGTTGCATTCAAATTCCATGCTCAATGCAAAAGTTGATGAGTTTGTTGTTAACATATTCTCCACCATTATCAAATCTTAGCTTAAGAATTTGATGTCTAGATTGTTTCTCAACAAAGGCCTTAAAGGCCAAGAACATGTTAAATAATTCACTCTTGAGTTTTAAGAAGTATACTTAAGTGTGTCTGGAGAAATCATCAATGAAAGCTAAGAAATACTTGTAGCCAAAGAATGAAACAATTGGAAGTGGACCACATAAATCAATATGCACAAGCTGTAAAGAAGATGAGGCGTGCCAAGAGGAACGTTTTTCAAAAATATCTTGATGATGTTTTTTGAGTACACATCCGGAACAAACACCATCTCTGCAAGATACGATAGGAAGACCTGTCACGATATTTTATTTACGTAGATTTTGAAGGGAGTGACAGTTCAAGTGATCAAATCGCTCATGCCAAAGTTTGCTCATTTCGTCATTATCAGCAACAAATACGGAGGGTAGAGTACATGACCCGAAGTTGTTAAACTTATACAACCTTGTAGAATAATCAACAATTCCAGTAGCTAAAATCTGTCTAGGATCTCTTAGGTCCTTAATTACAAAATCGTGAGGTGAAAATTGAACGATTTTACCTTCACCTAAATAAGTTAGCTGATATATAGATAGAAGTTTGCAAGATATGGTTGGAACACATAATACATCATTAAATTTACCATTGTCTAGATGAATAGTTCCTGTCCCTATAACACTAAGAGATATATCATCACCAACATATATATTTTTGGTGTTACAATCATTTAAGGAAGAAAACATGGCTTTGTTTTTTTCCATGTGATAAGAAGCTCGATAATCAATGAGCCACTCATGAGAATAAGAAGAAGAAGATACATCTAGTGCATAACCAGACCGAGATGCTTGACAACCACATGCAAAAAGTGATATTCTTGAAGATGAAGTTGAAGTTGAAGAGTGATCCAAATGTATGTTATGCTTCTTCATTGCTACTTCCAAGGCTTCCATCTTCTTAAAGCATTTGGATTCTAAGTGGCCATCTCAATTAAAAAAGTTGCAATGTCTATCAGTCTTCTTCCGTTTGTTTTTATTTGCCTTATCATTTTGTTGAATTGATTTTTCATTTTGAGACTGAAAGTGCTTAGGACCCTTGTTTTGTTTAGGACCATTATTTTTAGGATGTTGCTTCTTAGGATTCTTTGCTTGGTTGCTGCTAGGTGGCTAAGGCTTTCTTAGAAGAGTTTCCAAGATTAAGAAGACCAAGATGTAAGAGTTCTTCTTGTTCTCTTATTAAAGAATAACAAAAGGCATCAAAAGAGGGGGATTTATAGTCTTGTCCTTGAGAAATAAAGGCTTCTATAATAGAATGGAAGGTGGAAACAAACACAGAGTAGACTGGTCCCAACTCAGTAAGAATGAAATAGATAAGGCTACAATCTTCTTTCTTAACCTTAGCACCTTCCAGGAGAAGTCTAACGGTCTTGAAATTGGACAAAAAATCTTCAATGGAAGAAAAAATATTGGGGTCCAACATAAGCAACTCATTTTCGAGTTGATGGGCTCTAATTTCATTTTTAATTCCAAAAATTTTATTGAGTTGTTTCATTGTATCATTAGGGGTATCAAGTTCCGCAATATGGTATCTAAGGTCTAGAGAAATAGACATCCCTATCAACCCACGTATCTTGTTTATTTTTCCATTTGTCTTGCTTATCATCATCTTTAGGTATAGACTCTTGACCTGAGGCTATTCTATAAAGACATTCACTTCCAAGTAAATCCTCCATGTAGGACACCCATTAGTAGTAGTTAGTGCTGTCAAGAATAAATTGGCATGGAATTTCCATTTTAACAAAAAATGAAGTTGTATATATTGAAACTAAGTGTTCCAATGGAAATATCTCAAAAACATTAGGCCGATTAAAACAAAAACGACTCTGAAATGACTTCCAGATGAAGAAGTTATGGCTTTTTCAAGAAACGTTGTTGAAGATGCTGACAAAGTACGTGAATGTGCGGAAGTGAATGATAGTGTTGTATTTAAAACAAATCCTCCCTCTTTCCAAAATTAATCTAATTAACTCACTTTAAAAAAAAATTATGTGACCCACTTTTATAAATAAGTGAAAGTCCCTTTTACAATGGTACTTTATGAGCTATCCACTAAATTGTAACTTAAATAAAAGATAAAGAGACTTTAGAATTATAAGTGACTCACATTTATAATAGGTGAGAACAATTTTACATAAAGTAATGTTAAAACATAAGTTACATCTACTTTTTAAAATATTAACTCAAAAAAAAGAAAGACTTAACCCAAGACCTCTATTCTCATGAAGTAACTTTGGACCAAGTAAGCTAGTTTAAAAGGTAAGTAATTTTTGAAAAAGAAGAAGGGTTCTTTTGTCTTGTTTTTTTTTTTTAGTCACTGAAGCTTTGGAGTGCGTGCTTACTTGAGAAAACCCTTTTTTCCTACAAAAGAAAAAACCACACAACCCAAAACAAACATGCAAAAAAAACCAAATGTTACGGCTTCAAGTTAGATTTTGCTGGAAACTAAATATTTTGCTCAATGTTTCTGATTTTCTGATGTCACACTAAGGTGTGACGGAAAAGACCATACACATGAGATAAATCCTTCCTTTCTATTTTTTGATTTTCCCAAATCACACAAAGTTGCGGGGCAAAGAGAATACACAGAAATGAAAGGTATGGATCCGTAATAAAAAATAGAGAGATAAATAAACCGAAATAAATAGAGAAATAAATAACTAAAACTGCAAATAAAGACTATATACCTCCAGATCTTAAAAATGACATGGATAGGGCTACCGAAAACCTTTTCGCGTGAAAATAAAGGGGTTTCTCACTAGAACAGATGCTACTAACACAATAGAGCAGTCCTCTGAGCCTGAAAGTGGTTAGAAACAATAGATCTAGGAAACGACAGTCAGATGCAATTGTACTGACTTTAGATTTGGATCACTAATGGATGCAACCCTAAAATAGCTTCGATACGATGTAGGAATTTACAGGGTAAGTTCTTCAGATAGAACACCAAAGGACATTGCTCCAAAATAGATCACAGATCAATACGCCAGTATTCTTGACGTGGTTAAAACCATCAAAGAGGGAAACAATCCATGGCCTAAGCCAATGCGGCCACTTCAGGCAATTTATTAATGTAAATGAAAGAAAATTTACATAAGATTCTCTCATGAACGGTCACCTTACAAATGACCCTCCATGCTCTTTAAATAGAGATCATGGACCAATCGGATGTTAATCCATGGATCAAGTGTCGGTAATACCGAGGAGAGAATGAACCATCAGATCACTTTATGTCTATAACATATCGTGACCATTAGATTGTAAGTTACAAAAGTAAATAGTAAAGAAACACACTTTACCTAACTCTACACTAGATGAAGTTATACTTAACTATTTCCTATGTGTCAGAATATCCTAACAATATTACCTGATTATTTGAAGATTCTTGTGCACGGTATCTTGAGTTCTATTGTTTGGAGCTAATCCCCCAGTAGCCATTTATGAATCGACTTTTCAAGTCTATAACAAGACTCGTCATCAGGATAATACCTATTAATATATACATATTTAATATATAATTTTAATCAACTAATGTTGAAATATGATGATGATGATTAACGTCCACTGAGACCAATATGATCTATTATACCTTAAGAAAGTAAGAGATTAATTGAGACTATCTAACATTTTATTTCTATGATAAAAAAGAAGGGAGAGAATAATTTCTAAATCCTTGTATTTTTACTAACTTAAAAAGTCAAGAAGTTTGGAATTGTGACAAATATTATGAAAATTAGAACAAATGTGAGTAAGAGTTGGGAAGTGAAGAGAAATTATTTTCATCTTCAACCCTATTAGCATTGCAAAGGTGACAAACTCTCCCATCCCAAGGGGTTTTTAGAATAGTCCAATGCTCAATTTCACTTTGAATCTCATGAGAATTAGTTCATATCTTGGAAATGTTATTTTTCTTCTTATCATTGGTTAAGAAAAAAAAATTGGGTTTTGATATTGGGGTTGATCACCTTCTTAACTTCCTTTGTCCCTCTAGCTCCTTATTGTCCTACAAATCATCCTTAAATTTGGAAGTAATAATATATTTAACATGATCCTTATTCTTCAAGATGATTTTCTTCTTTACCCCCGAAGGTTGGGCCAAGACTGGGTATCCTTATGCCAGCCTTACTTGAGCTAGGGGTGGGGGTTTTGGTTGGAGTTAGAAGCAATTTTAGGATATCTTCTAGCTTCCTTTTTGTATATCTTCTTCTTATACATGAGATACCTATTCATATTCATGATTTCAATGGGGGAAAGGCCAACTTCAACTAGGAGCATAGGGTAGGGAGTATTTCCTTTAATCTTGAGGTTGTAGGCTATAAATTTCTTTTGTATCAACTCAATTTTCCTCCGTGATTCTTTAGATATATTGCAACCATAAACCTCATATCCATATAAAATAATAGGGATGACAAGAGTCTTAAAGAGAAACATTTTTTGACACCATGCCAAAAGATCAGTTTCCTTACAAGTGTTTTCAAACCCATAATATGCTTTCTAGCCTCCAATTGTCCTTTTCTCAATGATATAGTTCTAATTGAGCTAATGATGGATGTTGATTATTAGATACTTGTATGAAGAAAATTGATTCAAGTTGTTAGTATCATAAATGAAATTATCATAGTTGATCTTTTTGGATTTAATTATCATTAGTTTAGTCCCGTCAATATTAACATTCACACTGATCTTGTAGTAGTAATCTTGGAGGATTATAAGATTACTTTCATGATAATCTTGGCTCTTAGCTAAAATAATGATATTGTCAATATAAAGGAGAAGATAATGATCATCCCAATGATCTTGGGGCCATCACATCCTATAACTTCCAAACAATCTTCTAGCTTATTAATGTAAATTCCAAAAAGGGTATGGGATAAGAGACATCCCTGATTAACTCTAATATTGCATGTAATTACTTCTGACCAACCCTCAGTGGTATTAATATTGGTTATAATATTCTCATATAGCCTAGTCATAATAACCCTCAACTCAGGAGGAACCATTATTTCATATAACCTCTTCCATAGCTTATCTCGAGGAATGGTGTCAAATTGTTTTTTTAAAGTAAGCAAAACATAAAAAGGAATCTGTCTTATTTTTTTGTGGAATTCCTTTGCCATGATCATAAGAGTGACAAGGTAGTCCATAGTTGAGTGATGCATTCTAAATCTAGCTTTCCCTTGAGCTCCTTTACCATGGATTTCAATCCAAAGGCTAATCTTCTTTTCCAAAATTACCCCATACAATTTGGCTAATATGTGGCTAATCATAATGGTCCTGTAGTTAGAGGGAATGCTTTTATTCCCACTTTTAAAGATAGGCATGATAAGGCTTTGCATCCAAGGCTTAGGGAATCCTTATTTCATTGCCAAATTGAAGAATTTGTGTATATGAATGATGAGGATAGACCTTCCCGTTTTGAGAATTTCAGCTTGGTATCCTTCAATATCCCTAGCTTTCCCATTAGTGAGTTGCTTAATCCTGAACTCAACATCTTCCAAAGAGAAGATATCCACCTCTATAGGAGTGTTCAAGATTGTGCCCATGGCATTAGGGAATTATAATTATATTAATTATGATATTATTAATTAATATTAATTAAAAAATAAATTGATATAGTTATTTATAGTTACATATATAACATATGAATTATATATATATATATTATATTTAAATATATATATATAAACAAAATTATAATAATTCTCTATATATAATATATATATATAATATAATATATATATATTATAAATATATATATATATATATATATATATAAATATATTACTATATTATACATATATATATATAAATATATATATATATATATAATATAACTATATATATAGAAGAATCGGTGTGTATAATAATATAATAATATAATCTAATAATAAGAATTTTAAGTCAATCAAATAAACTAATTGATGTATGAATCTCTTGTTAAGGACAAGGACTTGTCTCTACTTAGCAATTTGACTACTAAAGTTTACAAAGGTTTCGATAAATCTATTCATTATCCTAGAAGATCATAATACTAATCCTTTCAACTGGATATAGGTTGAGGGTTTCTATGGACTGCCTCTGGGTCTTACCTTCAATAAAATTTACCACTAGATCCTTCAGCAAGGAAAATTAAATTCAAAGGAAAATTCTACCAGGTATCTTCCATTTGGGGTACCTATTAAAAATTCCCTGCTCTCTAGGCCACAATCTATGTGCAATATCTTCAGGAAAGCACTCTAGTTTCCTGAGTGAGTGACATAATGATTTGTGAACAAACACAAAAACAACAAGTCCTAAACTATATTGATCACTCGGTGTCGATATAGGGCCATTCCTTTCTAATTATAGTCTTCCATACCACGATATTGGTGTGTTCCTATAACCATGAAAGATTACAATGCATCAATTTTATCCTTTAGTGATCAGTTTCACCTCTACAAGTGTAAATCCAAACTTAGAACAGGGAAAGAAAATATGAATTTGAGCTACAAAAGATTATAAGACTAACACACAATGCTTTCATGGAAAGCTAATGAACCATAGTTCTTTAAATGACTGTAAGGTTAGCATAAGTGATATAGCTCTTAACTTGTGAACTTATTGTGTACTGCATCAATCCAAATATAATATATAATAGATACACATGTTTTAATAAAAAAACACAAGAATATATAGAGGACCTAGATGCAGAGAGATGTAAATACACAATCTGTTCAAATAAACCAATCACATGATAAACAAAACTAGAAACATACATAGAAGACTATATGATACAAAGGAAGACATGGTTGGATTGGTAGTCCCTTCCCAACTAGTGCATGTTTCCTATGGAAAACCTTAGATCACACACAAATAGAGCAAAAATACATCTCAAATAAATACTAGTAAAAAATTATATTACTCTATTTGTGGATTACATGCATAAATGCCTCAACAATCCAACTTGATCAACTTACAATAAAGCTATAATAATAATATCATTAACTAGGTCTATGGATTCTACTAAACTTATATAATTCACTTCATATAGTGTGATGTCCATAGGGACCATCACCATGAATTTGAAAAAAACCACATTTAGTAGCCTGAGAGAATCACTTTACAATTTGAGAACTAGTATGATTTTTTCTAATCTTGAATGATTGTGTGATCATGTATGATCTTGATAAGTCTATTTTAGAGACTTGGAAATTTGGCTAACATTTTTTCCTCTTTAACATTAACCATGATTGAAAATTGGGTTGAATTCCATCACAGGCCTCCTTTGGTGGTCATCGATCTAATTTCATAGGAGAGAGAACTTCTCAACAGTTTTAAGGAGATAACCCATGTCTTGATATTTTGTCTTGAGGGTAGACAATCATGCTAACCATTGTATCAAGTTACAGTAACCCATGTGAGTTTCATGATTATATTCACAAATCATCATTAATGGAAATAATATAGATTAGCTACTATAATGCATTAAAAAAATGCATAATTGCTGAACAACAATAATTTAACTCATGGTCCTTGTTCACGTCGCTTTCCTTTCAGTAATATAAAAAGGAGGGTTATACTTGGAAAAAAAAGGGTTCAAATGATAGCAAGGATAGTGTCAACTTGGAGCCCTAGCATCTACCCAAAGCCCGATTTCTTGTGTGTCCTCACATAACAAAGACACAATTGATACAACCCTGATTTATGTTGGGAAATTCTAAACAAAATTGATCAATATTGGGATGGTCTTGTAACTTTACTAATTTCCAAAGTTAATATTTACATTAGCTCCACTTTTCTTCTTTGCTACTTGTAGATTTCTTTGTAAGGCCCTTTTGTCTATTTTCATATAATAATTCTCCCTATAACATTTTCTAGCCATAATCAAGAATTTCCTATTTTCCTTCAAAAAATTAGAATTTTCTTCTTGTAGCTTCTCATTTTTATTTTTCAAGATGGCATTTTTGTTTTTGACATATTGATCCAGGACCTTGAATTCCTTAATCCTAGTCTTCAATTTTTATTTTCCTATCTTTCTTTCTCAACTATGGGGTTGAGTGTCTATTTGACATGAAAAGATATTGTGGGAATCATGGTACTGTAAAAATAAATGATATATTTGAAATAAACTAGAGATGGTGGACTAGCGTTATTATGATAGTCAGGGACCTTGGGTGTTGAGAATTTTGTTCTTGGTTTTTTATGAGCCTCGATATTGCAGCAAGAATGCTGCAACTCCCAAGGATACCAACTTTAATTATCAACTTGGGGTTCGTACAAACTTAAGAGGCATCGACACTATATGTGCAACATACAATGTGCCCTTCCTTTGTTGTCATGAGAGAAAAGAAATGCTGCCTATTTGCAAGAATGAAGGACTGTTATAGACATTTTTGGGCACTTCAACCCCAATCATAAATTTCCATAAACTGAGGGCTCCTAAGTCCCTAAAAGTGTTGCTTCACTGCCTAAAG
>APFE030531882.1:0-11461 GCA_000404065.3 Pinus taeda | reverse complement strand
CAAGAGCTAAAGGAAATCTTTGGAGCAATGTAGCAGGTAGTAGCCTGCGTACTAGTAAATGGATCAGCTAGTACAAGAGCAAAGGGGGTTGTAGCTCCCGTACTTGTATAAGGCTGCACCAGTACAAATATTGTAAAAGGATTTTCTTATTAAGAAGAAGATTGAGATGACTTGCAGCAGGTGGTTTTCTCCCGCATTGGGTTTCCACCTTATATCATGGTGTTCATGTGTGTACCTTATGTGTGATGATCTATTCTATGTTACTGCATCTGTTAACTGATAATATGGTTGATAATGTTCTAATGCACTCATTGAAGATCAGTTAACTTAATCATAAGAAGTTGTGGAAGTAGCATATATGAATCTGATTATGGAAATGAAAAGTTTTATTAATGTGATAATACTGATTCACCCCCCCCTCTCAGTATTATTTCCAACATATGTTTTCTTCTTTTTAAGTGAAGTAATGAAGCTGCAGGTTAAAATCCTTTAAAGAGCACTCCTATACTTGAAATCCTCACTTCCCTTTCCAAGTTATAGATAATAGTTTCTATGAAAAATCAGCATATTGCCTATGATTTATTTCTCATTGTCATAATTCCTCTAAGTTACAGATAATAGTTCCTGTGAAAGATCAACATATTGTCTTTAACTTCTCCTTCAAACTTTCCTCATCCATCATTTATATTTGGCAACAAATGGCATTCTGAGTTGTTCTGGTCATACATGTATTATGAGTCTAAGGCCAAGTTTTCCAAGTCCTTCATTTGAGAACACAATAAACAATAAGTGACATCAAATAATATCTATTAATGTCTTAAGCACAATTTCCCTATAGCTAGGAAATTGGTTTCTTAAGGAACAACATTGTCCATGCATCTTTGCAGCACTATCTAGCCTTATTGTCCATGCATCTTTGCAACACTTATGTAGCCTTGCTGTCCATGCATCTTTGTAGTGCTATCTAGCCTTGATGTCCATGCATCTTTGCAACACTTATGTAGCCTTGTTTTCCATGCATCTTTTCAGCACTATCTAGCCTTGATGTCCATGCATCTTTGCAGCACTTATGTAGCCTTGTTGTCCATGCATCTTTGCAGCGCTAAACCGTACCTAGAAATAGCATTTAGGGCTGCCTTTAGGACAGCATTTAGGGCTACCTTAGAACAACATTTAGGGCTGCCTTTAGGACAACATTTAGGGCTGCCTTAGAACAATGTTTAGGGCTGCCTTTAGGACAGTATTACGGCTGCCTTAGAACAACGTTTAGGGCTGCCTTTTTTGTTGCGGCTAGGGCAGCCTCTTTTCCTCCAACGTCTAGGGCTTCTACTCCTAGATTTCTCTTCCACTAAAACCCAAGACAAGTGGAGAGAAATCAAGATAGAAGTGTGTAGAAATGACTATCGAGTCATTTCCTTTTATACTAAAACGTTGAGCACATGTGGGGTTTGTTTGGTTGCTGGCCGACCTTGATGAATCGTCTTATAACACAAATAAATTCATAACTCCATGAATACTTATAGGAATCGAATGATCTTTTGATCAATCCTACACCTCTCGATGAGAGGAGTCCAAGAAAAATATCAGCTGCCATAAATAAGAAAGCCCACATGGAGTTTGCTCCTAGTTGCCAATTTTAATACTGCCTCTGTTAAATTTGGACAACTAGGTCCAAACTCCATGTTCTGATAATCAGATTAAGAGGCTAATATTTTTATTGGATTCCTCTTTCAGAGAGGTGTAAAATCCATATAAAAATAGTCTTAATCCGATGAGCAGAACTTATATTTTGAATTTATTATTCTTAATAAATTATATGTGCAAGGTCAGCCAGTTTTGTAATGTAGGCTCACATGGCCAACAGATGTGTCACACACCCTCATTGATGGATATAAATACAGGAAAAGTTGGAGAGAATAAGCACACAATTCAACTCACATTTTCCTCTCTCATCTTAGAGAATACAAGCTACCTGGAGGACGAATTCAGCCACATGTGGGAAGGACGAAGAGGACAGACTGTACGGATTTTCTGCTGCTAGGGTTTTGCAGAAAGTTTGACCAGCGTTGACTTTGGTCAACCCTTGGTCCGATCAAGCTGAAAATTGGTGGGAAGTTCGATTTTTGAAGGCCGTACTACCTGGCACAAAAATCGAGGTCAAAGAGTTGACCGTTTTGCTGCTGCGTTGACTTTTAGCTTGCTGCTCCTGCGTTGACTTTTTCATGACAGCGTTGACTTTTGCAAGATTGACTTGGGTTGACTCATCTATTGGTTGGAGGGTTGTTGTGACACATCTGGGCTGGCTGACCAAAGGAGACTTTGCTGGTTGAAGCATCCTGTTGACCGCCGAAACGAACACACACATTTTTCCTGTTTCTGATTTGTCTTCTGTAAGATCTGCTTGTATGTTCTATCTGCATTTTGCTTAACTACTTGTATGATTGCAGTGAGAAAAGTGAAATTACTCTTAGCATAGAACATCTACAAAACTTTACAACATTGAACCCATTCGGGCCTAGAGCTTTCCACTTTGCATTTCGTTAATCACTTCACTGACCTCCTCTTCCGACACTGGCCTGTTAAGATTGTGGTTGTCCTCTCTGGTAACCAGCTGAGGGATGCATAGAGTGAAGTTGTTTATGAACCTAGATCTATCCACCAGAGGCTCCTCTACTATACTGAGGAAGTGTTGAATAAGGACAAATTCCATATCTTTGTGAGAGACGAGTTCTATCCCTTGAGAATCTTTGAGCTTTGTGATTCTGTTGTGTGCCCTGTGATCCATGGTGGATTTATGAAAGAACTTTGTGTTTCTTTTTCCCTCTCTAATCCACTGCACCCTCGATTTCTATCTCCAGAAAATTTCCTCTTGCCTGCACCGATCTTCCCATTCTTCCTGCAGAGAGTCATCTAGCTTTTTCCACTCCTCGGTAAAGCCATCTGTGATGCTGATCTGATTGATCTCCTGGAGTTTCTACTCAGCTTCTCTTTTGGCTTTGAATATATTGCGAAATTCCTTTTTGTTCCAATCTTTAAGCCTGGATTTGATATGTTTAAGTTTCTATTGGAGCAGGAACATTCTAGTGCCTTGAATGTTCAGATCCTCTCTCCACCATTTGTCAATATTGTTGGTGAATTCAGGGTGAGAGTGCTAGGCATTTTCAAATCTGAAGGGTCTATTTCTTGATGTACCCATAAAATTGGCTTCCAGTTGTACATGTCAATGGTCCGAACCTCCAAAGGGAAGAATAGAAGCTGACATGGCAGGGCTTGAAAGAAAGAGGTCCTCTGAAATAATAAATCTATCGAGTTTAGAGGCGACTTGTGAAGCCCCTCCCCTCTTATTGTTCTAGGTGAAGGTCTCGTTGATTGTTTCAGTGTCCACTAACCCCATGTTCCTTATGAAGTTCTAGAAAGCCATGGAGTCTCTACCTAGTTGTCTGATCCCGCCTTTTTTTCTCTGTAAGCGATATTATCATATTTAAATCTCCTACAACAATCCAGGGCATATTAGGGTGTCTTGCTCTTAGTTCCTCAAGGGAGGTGAGAAGCTTGAGTTTATCTTCTAGCTTTTGAGGTCCATAAACATTTGTGATCATGTAGATAACAATGTAAACTTTGAAACGGGAACTGATACAGTTACCCGTTTCGTAAATATAGCAAAAAAGTGACACGATTTTGAAAAGGGGCGATGCAGAACACACATATTTTTTTTAAAGCATAGTTTTTGACACTTTAATTTTTTTTTAATGTACATTACGTTTTAGAATGTTAGTGATTTGCATACTGATTTTAAAAAGTGATGATTTTGCATCATGTCATTTTTTTAAAAGACCTATTTTATGACTTTAAATTTATTCTAGTGTCACCCATTATGATTTTCAACCATAGAACAACAAATTTTATTTATTAATACTTATTTATTAATTCAAAAAAAAAAAATTCCAACCAAAATCAACTAATCTCAATCCCTAATGTTTTAGGTTAAATCGAAACTCTTAATGTCCAAACTATTATCATTATATTTCAAGTGATACCAAAGTTGCTAATCCATTTTATTAATTCCTCATTTCAAAATCCAAGAGTTAAAATGATAAAATAGTAACTTCAGTAGCATTAATACTACCAGAATCAAATAACATGATACTTTTTTAACATTAATAGGGAATCGAATAAATCTACATGCATCATTTTGGAGTGGTTAAATGCATCATTTTAGAGTGGTTACAGTTATAATAATTGCAACATAACAAGATCAAATCTTTTCTTGTTTACGTTGGACGATTCCTAGAATCACGCATTAATACTACCAGAATCAAATAACATGATACTTTTTTAACATTAATAGGGAATCGAATAAATCTACATGCATCATTTTGGAGTGGTTACATGCATCATTTTAGAGTGGTTACAGTTATAATAATTGCAACAAAACAAGATCAAAGATTTTCTTGTTTACGTTGGACGATTCCCAGAATCACTCGGGTGCCAATATATTTTAAATTTAAGAATTTTAATTTGAATCTAATTCCTCTAAATTCTGACAAAGTATCATTTATTATGGTGTCACGGTCACCCATTATGATTTTCAACCATAGAACAACAAACTTTATTTATTAATACTTATTTATTAATTTTTAAAAATATTATTTTCTAACCAAAATCAACTAATCTCAATCCCTAATGTTTTAGGTTAAATCTAAGCCCTTACTGTCCAAACTATTATCATTATATTTTAAACGATACCAAAGTTGTTAATCCACTTTAATAATTTCTCATTTAAAAATCCAAGAGTTAAAATGATAAAATAGTAACTTCAGTAACATTAATAGGGAATCAAATAAATCTACATGTATCATTTTGGAGTGGTTACAGTGATAATAATTACAATATAACAAGATCAAAGATTTTCTCGTTTACGTTAGGTGATTCCAAGAATCCCCCGACTCCCAATATATTTTAAATTTAGGAATTTTCATTTGAATCTAATTCCTCTAAATTCCAACAAAGTATCATTTATTCTAGTGTCACCCATTATGATTTTCAACCATAGAACAACAAACTTTATTTATTAATTCAAAAATATATTATTTTCCAACAAGAATCAACTAATCTCAATACCTCATGTTTTAGGTTAAATCAAAACTCTTAATGTCCAAACTATTATCATTATATTTTAAGTGATTTCAAAGTTGTTAATCCACTTTATTAATTTCTTATTTAAAAAGGAGTTATAATGATAAAATAGTAACTTCAATAACATTAACAAGGAATCAAATAACATGATACCTTTTTAACATTAATAGGGAATCAAATAAATCTACGTGCATCATTTTGGAATGGTTACAGTTATAATAATTGCAACATAACAAGATCAAAGATTTTCTCATTTACGTTCTCGCAGCTGCCAATATATTTTAAATTTAAGAATTTTAATTTGAATCTAATTCCTCTAAATTCCGGCAAAGTATCATTTATTCTAGTGCCAGCGATTATGATTTTCAACCATAGAACAACAAACTTTATTTATTAATACTTATTTATTAATTCAAAAAAATATTATTTTCCAACCAGAATCAATTAATTTTGATCCCTAATGTTTTAGGTTAAATCAAAGCCCTTAATGTCCAAATTATTATCATTATATTCTAAGTGATACCAATGCTGTTAATCCACTTTATTAATTCCTCATTTAAAAATCCAAAAGTTGAAATGACAAAATAGTAACTTCAGTAACATTAACATGGAATCAAATAACATGATACATTTTTAACATTAACATGGAATCAAATAACATGATACATTTTTAACATTAATAGAGAATCAAATAAATCTACATGTATCATTTTGGAGCGGTTACGATTATAATAATTGCAACATAACAAGATCAAAGTTTTTCTCGTTTAAGTTGGGCGAATCCCAGAATTCCCTGACTGCCAATATATTTTAGATTTAGGAAATTTTAATTTGAATCTAATTCCTCCAAATTTCGGCAAAGTATCATTTATTCTGGTGTCACCCATTGTGATTTTCAACCATAGAACAACAAATTTTATTTATTAATCTTATTTATTAATTCAAAAAAATATTATCTTCCAACCAGAATCAACTAATCCCAATCCCTATGTTAAATCAAAGCCCTTAATGTCCAAACTATTATCATTATATTTTAAATGATACTAAAGTTGTTAATCCATTTTATTAATTCATCATTTAAAAATCCAAGAGTTAAAATGATAAAATAGTAACTCCAGTAACATTAACAGGGAATCAAATAACATGGTAATTTTTTAACATTAATAGGGAATCAAATAAATCTACATGCATCATTTTGGAGTGATTACAGTTATAATAATTGCAACATAACAAAATCAAAGCTTTTCTCGTTTATTTTGAGCGATTCCTAGAATCGCAGGACTGCCAATATATTTTAAATTTAAGAATTTTAATTTGAATCTAATTCCTCTTAATTCTGTCAAGTATCATTTATTCTAGTGTCACCCATTATGATTTTAAACCATAAAACTTTATTTATTAATACTTATTTATTAATTCAAAAAAATATTATTTTCCAACCAGAATTGACTAATCTCAATCCCTAATGTTTTAGGTTAAATCAAAACCCTCCATGTCCAAACTATTTTCATTTTATTTTAAGTGACACCAAAGTTGTTAATTCACTTTATTAATTCCTCATTTAAAAATCCAAGAGTTAAAATGATAAAATAATAATTTCAATAACATTAATAGGAAATCAAATAACATGATACATTTTTAACATTAATAGCGAATCAAATAAATTTACATGCATCATTTTGGACTGGTAACTGCAATATAACAAGATCAAAGATTTTCTTGTTTACATTGGGCGATTCCTCAAATCCCCCTGTTGCCAATATACTTTAAATTTAGGAATTTTAATCTGAATCTAATTCCTCTAAATTATGGCAAAGTATTATTTATTTAGTCTCACCCATTATGATTTTCAACCATAGAACACCAAACTTTATTTATTAATACTTATTTATTAATTCAAAAAAATATTATTTTCCAACCAGAATCAACTAAACTCAATCCCTAATGCTTTATGTTAAATCAAAACCCTTAATGTCCAAACTATTATCATTATATTTTAAGTGATACCAAAGTCGTTAATCCACTTTATTAATTCCTCATTTAAAAATCCAAGTGTTAAAATGATAAAATAGTAACTTCAGTAACATTAACAATGAATTAAATAACATGATACTTTTTTAACATTAATAGGGAATCAAATAAATCTACATGCATCATTTTGGAGTGGTTACAGTCATAATAATTGCAACATAACAAGATCAAAGCTTTTCTCGTTTAAGTTGGGCTTCTTGGAATCGTCTGTCTGCTAATATATTTTAAATTTAGGAATTCTAATTTGAATCTAATTCCTCTAAATTTCGTCAAAGTATCATTTATTCTAGTGTCACCCATTATGATTTTCAACCATAAAACAACAAACTCTATTTATTAATACTTATTTATTCAATCAAAAAACTATTATTTTCCAAACAGAATCAACTAATCTCAATCCCTAATGTTTTAGGTTAAATCAAAACCCTTAATGTCCAAACTATTATCATTATATTTTAAGTGATACCAAAGTTGTTAATCCACTTCATTAATTCCTTATTTAAAAATCCAAGAGTTAAAATAATAAAATAGTAACTTCAGTAACATTAACAGAGAATCAAATAACATGGTAATATTTTAACATTAGTAGGGAATCAAATAATCTACATGCATCATTTTGGAGTGGTTACAGTTATAATAATTGCAACATAACAAAATCAAAGTTTTTCTAGTTTGGGTTGGGTCGGGCTGCCAATATATTTAAATTTAGGAATTTTAATTTGAATCTAGTTCCTCTAAATTCCGGCAAAGTGTCATTAATTATGATTTTCAACAATAAAACTTTATTTATTAATACTTATTTATTAATTCAAAAAAATATTATTTTCCAACCAGAATCAACTAAACTCAATCCCTAATGCTTTATGTTAAATCAAAACCCTTAATGTCCAAACTATTATCATTATATTTTAAGTGATACCAAAGTTGTTAATTCACTTTATTAATTTCAAAAAAATATTATCTTCCAACCAGAATCAACTAATCCCAATCCCTATGTTAAATCAAAGCCCTTAATGTCAAAACTATTATCATTATATTTTAAATGATACTAAAGTTGTTAATCCATTTTATTAATTCATCATTTAAAAATCCAAGAGTTAAAATGATAAAATAGTAACTCCAGTGACATTAACAGGGAATCAAATAACATGGTAATTTTTTAACATTAGTAGGGAATCAAATAAATCTACATGCATCATTTCGGAGTGATTACAGTTATAATAATTGCAACATAACAAAATCAAAGCTTTTCTCGTTTACTTTGAGCGATTCCTAGAATCGCACGACTGCCAATATATTTTAATTTGAATCTAATTCCTCTTAATTCTGTCAAGTATCATTTATTCTAGTGCCACCCATTATGATTTTAAACCATAAAACTTTATTTATTAATACTTATTTATTAATTCAAAAAAATATTATTTTCCAACCAGAATTGACTAATCTCAATCCCTAATGTTTTAGGTTAAATCAAAACCCTCCATGTCCAAACTATTTTCATTATATTTTAAGTGACACCAAAGTTGTTAATTCACTTTATTAATTTCTCATTTAAAAATCCAAGAGTTAAAATGATAAAATAATAATTTCAATAACATTAATAGGAAATCAAATAATATGATACATTTTTAACATTAATAGCGAATCAAATAAATTTACATGCATCATTTTGGACTGGTAACTGCAATATGACAAGATCAAAGATTTTCTTGTTTACATTGGGCGATTCCTCAAATCCCCATGTTGCCAATATACTTTAAATTTAGGAATTTTAATCTGAATCTAATTCCTCTAAATTATGGCAAAGTATTATTTATTTAGTCTCACCCATTATGATTTTCAACCATAGAACACCAAACTTTATTTATTAATACTTATTTATTAATTCAAAAAAATATTATTTTCCAACCAGAATCAACTAAACTCAATCCCTAATGCTTTATGTTAAATCAAAACCCTTAATGTCCAAACTATTATCATTATATTTTAAGTGATACCAAAGTCGTTAATCCACTTTATTAATTCCTCATTTAAAAATCCAAGTGTTAAAATGATAAAATAGTAACTTCAGTAACATTAACAATGAATTAAATAACATGATACTTTTTTAACATTAATAGGGAATCAAATAAATCTACATGCATCATTTTGGAGTGGTTACAGTCATAATAATTGCAACATAACAAGATCAAAGCTTTTCTCGTTTACGTTGGGCGTCTTGGAATCGTCTGTCTGCTAATATATTTTAAATTTAGGAATTCTAATTTGAATCTAATTCCTCTAAATTTCGTCAACGTATCATTTATTCTAGTGTCACCCATTATGATTTTCAACCATAAAACAACAAACTCTATTTATTAATACTTATTTATTCAATCAAAAAACTATTATTTTCCAAACAGAATCAACTAATCTCAATCCCTAATGTTTTAGGTTAAATCAAAACCCTTAATGTCCAAACTATTATCATTATATTTTAAGTGATACCAAAGTTGTTAATCCACTTCATTAATTCCTTATTTAAAAATCCAAGAGTTAAAATAATAAAATAGTAACTTCAGTAACATTAATAAGGAATCAAGTAACATAATAAATTTTTAACATTAACAAGGAATCAAATAAATCTGCATGCATCATTTTGGATTGGTTACGGTTATAATAATTGCAATATAACAAGACCAAAGATTTTCTTTTTTATGTTGGGCAATTCTGGAATCGCCCAGCTGTCTATTTTTAAATTTGGAATTTAATTTGAATCTATTCCTCGTCATATATTTTTAAATTTAGGATTTTTAATTTGAATCTATATTCTAAATTTCTCGCAAAGCTTATTATTTGTGTTACCATTATGATTTTCAACCATTAGAACAACATCTTTATTTTAATTACTTATTATTAATTCAAAAAATTATTATTTTCCCACGAGAATCAACTAATCTCAATCCCTAATGTTTTAGGTTAAATCAAAACCTTAAAGTCCAAACTATTCTCATTATGTTTTAAGTGATATCAAAGTTGTTAATCCACTTTATTAATTCCTTATGTAAAAATCCAGGAGTTAAAATGATAAAATAATAACTTCAGTAACATTAACAGGGAATCAAATAACATGATACTTCTTTAACATTAATAGGTAATCAAATAGATCTACATGCATCATTTTGGAGTGGTTACAGTTATAATAATTGCAACATAACAAGATCAAAGATTTTCTCATTTACGTTAGGCGATTCTCGGAATTCCCTGGCTACCAATATATTTTAAATTTAGGAATTTTAATTTGAATTTAATTGCTCTAAATTCAAGCAAAGTATCATTTATTCTAATGTCACCCATTATGATTTTTAACCATAGAACAACAAACTTTATTTATTGATACTTATTTATTAATTCAAAAAATTATTTTTTTCAACCAAAATCAACTAATTTCGATCCCTAATTTTTTAGGTTAAATCAAAACCCTTAATGTCCAAATTATTATCATTATATTTTAAGTGATACCAACTTTGTTAATCCACTTCATTAATTCCTCATTTAAAAATCCAAGAGTTAAAATAATAAAATAATAACTTCAATAACATTAACATGAGATCAAATAACATGATACTTTTTTAACATTAATAGGGAATCAAATAAATCTACATGCATCATTTTGGAGTGGTTACGGTTATAATTATTGCAACATAACAAGATCAAAGTTTTTCTAGTTTAAGTTGGAGAATCCAGCTACCAATATATTTTAAATTTAGGAAATTTTAATTTGAATCAAATCCTTTAAATTTTGGCAAAGTATCATTTATTTTAGTGTCACCCATTATGATTTTCAACCATAAAACAAACAAACTTTATTTATTAAGACTTATTTATTAATTCAAAAAAATATTATCTTCCAACCAAAATCAACTAATCTCAATCCCTAATGTTTTAGGTTAAATCAAAACACTTAGTGTTCAAACTATTATCATTATATTTTAAGTGATACCAAAGTTGTTAATCCACTTTATTAATTCCTCATTTAAAAATCCAAGAGTTAAAATGATAAAATAGTAACTTCAGTAACATTAACAGAGAATCAAATAACATGGTAATATTTTAACATTAGTAGGGAATCAAATACATGCATCATTTTGGAGTGGTTACAGTTATAATAATTGCAACATAACAAAATCGAAGCTTTTCTCATTTACGTTGGGCGATTCCCGGAATCACCCAGCTGCCAATATATTTTAAATTTATGAATTTTAATTTGAATCTAATTCTTCTAAATTCCGGCAAAGTATCATTTATTCTAGTG
>APFE030531881.1:5545-53867 GCA_000404065.3 Pinus taeda | reverse complement strand
ATCCTACAGATCAGCGACGTACACGTTCTCAGTTTGAAAGAGCCTCTTCTTTACTGGTTCAAGCTCCAGTAAATCATGATCCTGACACTTTTGCAGAAGCTTCAGGCCATCCACATTGGGAAGTAGCTATGAATGAAGAATATCAATCATTGTTGGCAAATGATACATGGGATCTTGTTCCTCTACCAAAGGGACGCAAACTTGTTAGATGTAAATGGGTTTACAGAACAAAGTATGGACTAGATGGGAAAGTTGATAAACATAAAGCTCGTCTTGTTGCTAAGGGCTTTTCACAGGTTGAAGGCATTGACTACACTGAAACCTTCTCCCCTGTTGCCAAAATGAACTATATCCGCCTTGTTCTTTCCCTTGCTGCCTCTTTAAAATGGGAAGTCCATCAGATGGATGTTAAATCTGCCTTCTTGCATGGGGACTTGCATGAAGAAATCTATATGGAACAACCCATTGGCTCATCCAAACAGACTCCAGCCTTGTATGTCGACTTAAGAAATCTCTTTATGGTCTCAAGCAAGCTCCTCGGGCTTGGTATGCCAAAATGGATAGCTTTCTTTTAGAATCTAGCTTTTCTAGGTGTTATTCTGACAATACTGTCTACACCAAGAAAGTGGGCAACTCTCTTATCATCTTGGTTCTTTATGTTGATGATCTTATTCTTACTGGTAGTGATCCCAACCTTATAAACCATGTGAAGTCCAGCCTTAAAAAGAAATTTGAAATGACAGACTTAGGACACTTACACTATTTTCTCGGTCTTCAAGTCTTGCAATCCAAGGAGGTTATTTCCCTTTCCCAGTCCAAGTATGCTTGTGATATTCTTCGTCATTTTCACATGGAAGATTGTAAGCCAGCTCCTTCTCCCTTTCAGTCTGGAGTCAAACTTTCAGTCTCTTGTACTTCTCCTGAAGTTGATGCTACTTATACCGTCAACTTGTAGGAAAACTCTTGTATTTAACCCATACTCGTCCTGACCTTTCCTTTGTTGTTGGCCTTGTTGCTCGTTTTATGCAAAACCCCCGTGAAAGTCATTGGAAAGCAGCTAAAAGAATACTTCGTTATGTTCGAGGTACAGTACAGTTTGGGATTCATTACAGTGCCAAAGCAGCTCCTCTATTAGTTGGTTTCACTGATTCTGATTGGGCTGGTGACCCTGATGATCGGAAGTCTACTGCCGGTTATGTCTTCACTCTTGGTTCAGGACCTATTACATGGGCTTGTAAGAAACAGGCTGCCATTTCTCTTTCGTCAGCAGAAGCAGAGTATCGTGGTGCCGTGGAAGCTAGTAAGGAAGCCTTGTGGCTTCGTCAGATCCTATCAGAATTTGGCTTTGAGCAGCAGCATCCGACTACACTTTGGTGTGATAATCAAAGTGCCATTCAGCTTTGCAAAGATCCAGTTCAGCATCAGCGCAGCAAACACACTGAACTAAACATGCACTTCATCAGAAAACTCATTCATGACCATGTTCTTGAAGTGCAATATTGTTCAACAGATGATCAGGTTGCAGACATCTTCACAAAGGCTCTCACAAAGGCGAATTTCACTAAACTTCGATTTATGGCTGGAGTTCAGGAAGTTGTCACTAAGGGGGGATAGGCTCTAGTGCCTCCTTCCTTCTCCTATTGTGTCATATTTGTAAATCCTTCAATCCTATCCCAAGTTGTTCTTAAGGGGGGATGTTAGGATATTCCGACACATAGGAAATAGTTAAGTTCAAATTGGTCTAGTATAGAGTTAGGTTAGAGTTAGGTAAAGTGTGTTTCTTTACCGTTGTACATTTTGTAACTTACAATCCGACGGTCACGATATGTAGTGATCCGACGGTTCATTCTCTCCTCGGTATTACCGACCACTTGATCCGTGGCTTGACACCCGATTGGTCCATGAATTCTATTTAAAGCGCATGGAGGGTCATTTGTAGGTTAACCGTGCATGAGAGAAGCTTATGTAAATTTTCATTCTTTTATTAATAAATTGCCTGTAGTAGCCAGGTTGGCGCAGGCCGTGGACTGTTTCCCTCTCTGAGGGTTTTAACCATGTCAAAATACTGGTGTATTGATCTGTGATCTATTTGTGAGCGGTGTCCTTTTGGTGTTCTGTCTGAGGAACTTACCCTGTATATTCCTACACCTACCATTACACTTGTGGGCTAAATCATGAAACGCAACTCTTTATTTGCAGAACAAAAACCCTCATCGAATTCTCGGGATGAGTACATTGGAAGAGGATTTTTTAGGAAGAAATCAGATGTGGCACACTTCAAGATCTTTGGTTCATCAGTCTACTTCCATGTTACCAAAGATGCATGAAAAAAATATAGAGCCAACATCAAAGTTGGGAATATTTGTGGGATACCTTATACACCTCAAAATTATTGGGTGTACCTGCTAGCCAGCAAGATAACAATGGTTCAAAGAGATGTAAAATTCGATGAAGAGAAGAGCATGAGATTTTCCTTTGAGAGAGAGCTTTAGCTACATGTAGATGAGGATCTATTAGCTCCAAAGAAGGAACCTTAGGATAATATGGAGCAGCGACATGTAGAGGATCAGTGAGTGGAAACACCCACTAATGCAAAGTCTTCCAAAGATGGGAGAAAGTGAACCAAAGTGCTTGACATGTTATTTCATGATGCTAGAGAGAATGTGGGAGCAACCACATCACAACCGATGTAGAGGAGATCACTAGAGAGGTACACTGGCTACATGGCTATGATGAGCGAGAGTGTAGAGATCGAGCCATCCTCTTTTGAGGAAGCAATGCAACAAACAATTTGGGTTGATGCCATGGTTGAGGAGTATCACTCCATTATCAAGAAAATTGTTTGGGAAGTGGTCCCAAGACCGACAGACAAGTCAGCGGTGAGTTCCATGTGGATTTACAAGGTAAGGCAAGCAATTGATGGTAGTGTGGAGAAACACAAGGCCATGTTTGTGGCTAGAGGGTTCTCTCAGGTGGGGGGGGATTGATTATGATGATACTTTTTCTCATGTAGCAAGCTACTCATCAATCATATCCATTCTAGCACTGTGAGTGCAGATGGGATGGAGGATACATTAAATGGATGTAGAGAAAACATTCCTCAATGACATGATTAAAGAAGAGGTGTATATTGAGCAGCTTGGAGGAATTGATACCTTCATCAAAGAGTCTCATGTGTGTAGGCTCAAGTGAGTGTTGTATGGAATGAAACAAGCACCCCGTGCTTGGTACACCAAGATCGATAACTACTTCACCAGGTTGGGATTCACCAAACGTGAAGTAGATTTGAACCTTTACCATATTGTGGTTGAAGGTAAATTGTTGGTTATTGTTTTACATGTCAATGATTTGATTGTAACGGGTGATGATAAGCTGATCAAGTCTTGCAAAGAGGATATTGCAAGAGAGCTTGAAATGAAGGAATTAGGGCTCATGCACTACTTTCCAGGGACGGAAGTATGGAAAAGAGATGATGAACTATTTGTCTCTCAGGGAAAATGTGCAAATGAGATACTGAAGAAATTACACATGGAGAGCAATAAACCCATGGAGACTCCTCTAGCTAGTAACTGGAGGAAGGAGGATGCTATTCTAGGTGAAGTAGTGGAGGCTACTATTTATAGATAGCTTATGGGTTCACTCGTGTATTTGGTGAACACATGATTGAACATGTGTTATTCTGTTAATTAGCTTAGTCAAGCTATGATTAAACCTACCAAACTGTATTGGAAGGCAACCAAACATGTTTTGAGATACCTCACAAGAACCATTCAGTTTGGTCTTTAGTAGATATAGACAAAGGGAGTGAAGATTCAAGGCTTCACTGATGCAGATTGGGAAGGGAGTCCACATGACAAGAAGAATGCATCAGGTGGGATCTTCAATATTGGGTCAGAAATTGTTTCTTGGTACAACAGGAACAAATATTAGTTGCACTCAGTTTAGTAGAAGCAGAGTACATGGATGCTATTCAAGCAACTTGTGAGGCTATTTGGATGAGGAAGATTCTTGTTGGCTTGTTTAGTCAGCAGATGGATCCAACAATGATTTACTGTGAAAATCCAATTTGTATCAAACTCTCTGAGAATCTAGTTTTTCATGATTGGTCAAAGCATATTGATATTTGATATCAACATCTTTGAGCTTATGTGCAGAGGAGAATCATGTTGTTGGAGTACATTCCCATAAAAGGAGCAAGATGCAGATATTTTTCCAAAGGCCTTGTCAAGATGTAAATTCAAGTTTCAAAAAGGCAGGATCAGGGTAGTAGATAATCCATATCTTGTTGACAGGGAGTGTTAAATAGCAACAAGAAATCCTAATTTAATTTGTCGTTGAATTAAATTATGAATTAAATCAAAATTCTATTCTCATAGCAACTTGTAATAGTTAACTAAGTTAATTTGACTTAATTGGCTCAGTAAATTTGAGTTGGAAGTCTATTTAGAGTCATGTAGAGTGATTCCTAAATTTTAGGGGCCTAGGTTGAGTTCTTTTGAGTTGTAATTAATTAACTCAGTTTAACTAAGTTATAGTCAGTTAAACTAGTTCAAACAGTTGGATGAACTAGTAGGAGGTCTAGTAGTGGGTATCAACTTCAGTGTAGCTTCATTTCTCCACCAGTTAATTGAATATTCACTCATAAGTAACTCATGCATGTTAGTTAAGAGGAAGGGAAAGTTCAGGTTAGAGTTTAGGGATAGTGTACTATCAGTTGTATAATTTTCTGAGTTGTACATATAGTGCATGTAATCAATAGAAGGTCTATGATGGATTGCACAATTATGAGTGGGGAATTTCCCAATTAAACATGGTCTAATTATCTCAAGAATTGCATAAGTAGGGGCTTGGGAGATAACAAATTTTGCTAAGTGTTGGCCTGAGATGGCTTGTGAAGCAAAGAGATAGATTGTACTTGTGCAAAAATTGTTTAGGTTGAACAAGCATTGTATTTTCTTCTTAGATCTTTTGGTTAATGCAATATAGATAGTCAGGGTTTTGAGCAATTGCTTTCCCTAGAAAAATATTGTGTTATGTGCAACTGAAATTCTTCCTTTTCTTTGTTAGTGTTTTCATTGATCGATTTTGGTGTTTGCTGATGAGTATAGTAGATTCTTATCTTATGTTTTAGCATATCACATAAGTTGTTGAATCTACAAGTAAAAATCTACAATCCATATATTCAATTAGCGATGTAACATTCCATAACGACATTGGATAAAATAATAGAATACATTAAAATGTATTTTATTATATGTCAATAAGATGCTCTTTTTCATACAAAATGGGATTGTTATTGGTAACCCATTGTCTTTCAATTGGGACACTATATCCATCACATTAAACAAAATGTCTGATTTTCACAAACAATTATTTCAAAAAATATAACAGGTTGCATTGATATCTAAATAGATCATCATTCTTCATTGGAACTACTGTTAGTGCTCGAGCTACTTCCATGACTTGGGTTATTTGAACATTTGTTGTTGTTGTTTGCATCTCTTTGTTTTGGGTTCTTAATCTTGTTCATCTGCAAACATAAAAATAAAGTGTAATGAGTGTATCTACATGGGTGAGAATAACGAAATTTGAAATAAATGATATACATCAATGTAAATCGAATAACAATGTACCATAGCAAGAAGTGACTTATAAACCGTACACATGGTTTCAAAACCAAGTATCATGCCTTGTTGCAACAAGTCTTTTGTTGGCGTAGTTCCATACTTTATATTTTGCATGTTTTAAACCCCATTATAAATCATAGATTCAATATAAAGGATTTTTTTGTTCTTTTAATTATAAACTCAGAGAAGTAAAACAACATAGATACTTACAAATTCCATAATTATTTTTTGATATGCCAACATATATTCACAATCCATATTTAACCCAATGTCAATCAATTATTCCGATTGCTCCTCTTCATATTTTAGCTCATATTTGAGGACATTCAAGGATGGTTGCTGTAAAACAACTTAAAAGATACAAAAAAGAAACCTTGAGTTGTTATAAGGAAATATTATCAATTACTCACAAACTTCTCTTTTCTTCCTTGTCGTTCTATTTTATGTGCTGAATGAGTTCAATTTTGTTTTCTTTTCTGCAAGAAAATACTTGAAATTAATATTTAATGCTAAATTATCTTTTTATATGTTCAACACTCATGATTACATATATTTGGAGCACGTTGTTGGTGAGATGATTCCTTCTTTGATGTAATTATGTTCATTTCTTTGACCCTCTCCTTATACTCTTTTGGACATTCCTACTGACATGTTTCACATATCAACTCGTTGATCATCTGAGATTTTCATAATCTTCCTCAAAAAAGTAATAAAATCTTTTTATATTGATATATGAAAACAAAATATAATAAAATTGATATTAATAAATGAATGGTTTGTAGTAATATATACATATAATTTTAGAAAATCATTTTAATTAGGAATATTACATTTTGAATGATTTTTTGTTGTTGTTGTATATTTTTGCTTTTGCAAGTTTGATATGTCTCATTGACCATTGCTCTAGAAACACTTCTTGTAGTTTAGATATAATTTGGTTATTGAAATCATTGGATCTATTTTTGGATTGTAAGTGGAAAGTATGTATATACATTCATTCCACTAGATCCCTCATAGTTTTGTAAAAAATTTTCTCCCCCCCCCCCTTTTTGTTAACCTCCAACGCCACTCCAAATGAGCTAATGACCAATTCATCATTATTTACATGTTCTATAATTTTTCTTTTCTTAGAACGACATTGATATTTTCCTTCGTTGTTGCTCCCTATAGAACATTAAACATATATGAATTAACAAATTGTTTAAAACATGTTATCTAATATTCTTAAGTATATTATTAAGGAAAAAAAAACTCTTATTGAATAATATTTTTTCATTCACTTGACTCATCCTTCTACAATGATTCTATCAGACTTTTACGCTTTTGTGTACTTAGATTAGAAATAATCTTATCGACCTTCTTCATTTTTTTACTCTAATGACACACACTAACCAATTCATATTAGTTAAACTTACATATAGTTCAAACATATTAATTTTTTAAATAATTTATGAAGAACTTGTCTTCTATGCTTTTTTCGATGCGTTATCATTGTGTCGATCAATATTTTTGTTACTTGACACCTTCTTAAACATTTTTTATGAATATACAACCTGTACCATACAATAAAGAGGCCATTAAATATATTTTATACATAATTCAAATAGTTTTCAGAAAAATAAACACACCAATGCATTTACGCCATTAAACACACCGAGTGTGTAATTTTTTAGCACCGTCAACCAAAAATAATTTTAAATTATGATTGTGTGGTTTGCAACGATAAATACACCACAATGACTTAATGATGTTATTTGACAGAGGTGCGTTGGTGCGTTATATTACACCAGGAGCACCGATGAAGTGACTGGACAAAACTGGCAGGGTTATAATACACCGTTGCTTTGTATTGCACAAGGCACATCGGTGTGTTATATTACATTAGTGCACTGCGAAACATGCACATATTTTTAAAAAATCGGATAAGGCCAACAGGGTTTGGATATAATTCAATAAGTGATCCCTCTACTTTACATATCAAACACCCTATATATAGTAAGTATACAAATCCATTATCTTTAAAATTCCTAAAACAAAAAACCTAATTGTGAAGTGGTAGAGGGAGTTAAACCCTAAGGTGAAATTCTGCAGTCAAAGCAAGAGATTAAGGTAAGCATTGATTTTTTTTTTTTTGGTTTTTGAAATTTAATTAAATTTAAATAGGAACAAAGATCTGTAAAAATTTTTACTAATAAATCAGTGGTAATTTTTTTATTATACATGGTTTTAATTTTTAATTTAATTAAAATTTATTTATTTATTTGATTTTACTACTTTTTTTAATTGTGAATAAATCAAACAAAAATTGTAAAGAATTATAACTGTAAAATTTATATTTTTTCTATTTGGGGTTTTCAGTGAATCGCCATACCTTTCAAAAGTTGACCTTTTTGCGGTTCCGAAATATTTTGGTACTCCACTGTGCTCCTAGTATGTCTCTCTTGTAAATGATCTATTTTTTAGTTAAACCCCAACAAAAAATGTAATTTTTTTATTAGTAAAATCAATAATAAAATATAGAATTTTCACTATGTAGGGTTTTGAGTGAATTACCATACATTTCAGATTTTGATCTTCCAAATAGCTCTATCACTCCAAAGTATTCTGTTGTTGCACATTGCTCCTAGTATGTCTCTCTTGCCAATCACTCCTCTGAAATTTTGGGAGCAATTATGAAATAGTGAATAAATTTTTACTATTTAAAATTTTTTATAGAATTAGATTTCGAAAAATCAATTGCCACTCATTTTTGAATTAAAAAAAAAAAACCGAGGTGTTTTTTTTTTTAATCCAAACATCAATGGATTTGATAGTAAAGAGCACCAATGCATTTACAAAAAAAGTGCATCGACTTGCTAGGGTGCCAAAAATTTTCAATGCACCAACATGATACAATGTTTTTTTTAGAAATCCTAACATTGTGTGATTAAGATTTTAACACAACGATGTAGTTTGTATTTAAATGCATCGATGTTGTAATTGTTATAAGAGCACCAACATGGTAGAGTTCGTTTTTATTTTCAAAGTCCCAAAAACGGGTGTGTACCTGTGTTGTTTTTATTTAAACGCATCGATGTAGTTTTGTACAATAAAACCAATTCGATAACATATTTTATATTTTTTAGAATGCCGAAAACTAGTACAGGTATTATTTGAATGCCACAGTGCTTTTATAATTTAAATGCATCAATGAAATTTGTTCTGATAATCACACCGGTAAGGTTTAAAATCTATCTGATTTTTCTTTTCTTGTAAATCAATGTTCTATTCATTCATCATAAAATAAGTACATAAAAAAAAAAATGCAGGTAGTCTCACCTGACCAGATTTGTTTACTATCGTGATCAACATAAGAAAAAGAAATAGAAAGATAACAAAAGATACAATCCACAACATAGGAGTCTAAAAGCACCATAAAATACATAAAATAAGTAGAAAACCGGTAACCATGCTAGTCATCTGAAGTGATTGAATCTGGGTTATCCGGGTTTGTTCCAGGAAGAGTAGGAGGGAGGAAAGAACACTAGACATGATCCTCGAAGTGGGCCATCCAAGACTCCAACTTCTCCACTTTCTCAGCTAACAGTTTATGGCCATGGCAAGCCAACACGACTCGCTCTCGGACATGGCACTGGAAGTAGTGCATCTTGTTCAATGTGGCTATGAGCTCAACATGTTCTTCTTGGCGTACTTGCTTGGAGGTTTCCAAGCAATTAAGAACCATCTGGATCAAGTCCTTGCAATTTTCCAAACAACACAGATGGTCATCACTCTGTCCATGTCACACACACCTTGCCTTCCTTTATCTTCCAAAACTCCATGTTGCACCACTCCATCTCACTCGCAAGGCTGTGGAATGTGACCCCCACAACCAACCCTTAAGTCACCATGACCACAACCACCGTAGACTCTATACATCGCCCAACCTGACTACCCAACACTCCTAGCACCCCGCCTAGTTCCAATTTTCACCCCTTCCACCACTGTCACCTGTATTGGAGACTCCCAACACCCATGTCCAGCTAAGTTAGGATTTGATGAGGAAGAGGACCGACCATAATGAGGAACCAGGAGCATTTTTACAGAACCAATATCAGTTATAGGGGACAAAGAAAACCAATGAACTGGTATACAAATGACAACTTCAACCACTAGGGTTTGCCCCACCCACTCTGGATGGGCTACCGATAAACATACAAACAATTGCCAACCAAAAAATAGGAGTTGAGCCCATGCTTTGTCGTCCTCAACCCTTTGCTGATAGCTCACTGGTCCAACTGCCTAAAAGCTTGTACACCCTTGATGCAGAAATCACTGAAACATGCAAAAGCCTGAGGAAGAGCTGCAATGGAGGGCAATTCGTTTTCCTTGCAGACGCATATGGAAACCCACCTGCTCGCAGTAGAACCATTGACTTGCTTGCACCACTGAAGGTTCTGCTACTCTCTCGCACTAAGACATCAAATTCCACACACCAGAGAAGAAATTGACCAATTTACAAACCCATAAGTCAGGGAGGGGATGCTGGTTCCAGAGTCAGCACCTTTCCCAAAAAATAACTCCTCACCTCTTCCACCTCCCACTCACAAAATTCCAATTGCATTCATCAAACGATGCCAGACCCAACAACACACACCACCCTCCATAAACCTTTGTTGCTCATCTCCTCCAATTCAATTCGAGGTTGATGGAGGTTTCGCATAGACTGCCATAACAATACACAAGTAATTGTGAGAGGATGAGGAGTTTGGTCCTCATACCGTCAGTCAGGTGGATTTCATAATTGCCCATGTGTTACCTTGTGTGCTCGGATCATCACCCCCATCGGGGAAAAGCTATCTGAAATTTTATTTTAACATAAAATGACATATTAATCTCAAATTATCCTTTAGGATTCATGTACATGAATTACAATAGTTCATAGTATACATTTTCCGCTTAAAGTCGCCCTATTATTAAAAAATGGTTTGAAAACTATATTGAAATTCAAATTGTGGCTATATGGTTTTTGAAATTAATTCTAGATATCCACACAAAATTTTATTTCTAATTTTTCTCAAATGCAGGGATAAAATATCAATAATATCAAGTGGCCAATTCTTCAAATTCTGGCTCATTCCATATTGTTGATCAAAGTCCTTCGCAAAGTTCTCCCTTTCCATCTCCAGTAAGTATTTATTTTATTTATATTTCGATTATCTAATTGATTTTTTTTAATCCATGTCAATTTGAATAAAAATGTATCCAAATTTGCAAGATCCTGATTTAGAATCGAATTAAGATGTACAAAAATATTCCTTCATTTCAAAAACATCAGAATCTCTTATCAAGAATAGCATATCACAAGCAGTTGGTAGAGGAAAATGAATAGCGTCTTCACCTTGCCAATTGGAACATGGCATCTTCCAACTACAATCTTGGATCAATGATGGTAATAATTATTTGGTATAATGTAATTTCAACAAACAAATTGCATTGATGTGCTTACTAATATAATTAATATTGTACTAATGACATTCAATATTTTTTGAAATTAGGATTCTAATGATGATGGACGACCCACCTACTATCTTCTAGTGCATCCCAATACAACGTCGACTTGAGAGAAGGCTACATTAAGAGAAAAACTGGGAGAGGAAGCATACAAAGAATGGTTGAATCAACCACCTAATACTTATTCAATTCCCACTACGTCTAGATTCACCAACTAGGAAACACAACTACATAGTGGTTCTTCATCACAAATTGGCAATGGAGGCAATCAAATAAAGGTTGGTGTGGATGATTACTTATGGGACATGACTGCCATGGATGAAATTTTGTTAGATGCATTCCATAATGATGAGCTAGGGGATGTTTCTCATATCATTGATACCTTATTTGAAAGCCTGAAATCTGCACCACCCCTCTCTTTGGACCTAGAAACAAGTCAAAGTATACTCAACTTTGGAAAACATTGTTGCTATACAACTTGAAATCAAAGTTTGGCATGTCGAATGCATGTTTCTCGATAACATTGAGGTAATTCACCTACATGATCAATCAAGTGCCTTATATTTTTAGAAATCTTGTTACACAGTCAACATTAAAAATGGTCGATTTTACGAACGTTAAATATTTACATTGTATAATTATTTTCCCCATCAACTGCAGGCTATTCAAAGATAAGGTTATTCAGAGTGATAATTTCTTTCTGGGTAGCTGAGAGAGGCAAATAAGTTGTTGAAAATGTTTGACATTGAGTACATGTCATATCATGCATGTCTGAATGATTATATTCTATATAGAGGAGAATATTCAGATGAAGAGATATGCCCAAAATGTGGGCATGACAGGTACCGTAATTAAAAAAGGGGTGAATCACATGGTCTTCCATATAAGATATTGAGGCACATGGTTATGATCCCAAGGATTCAAAGGCTCTTTCATTGCAAAGAATTAGTTATCTTGCACAAATGACATGCCTCACATAGAAGTGAGTCAGGGGTTATGTGAATCCTAATAGATTCAATAACCATGAAGCATATAGGTAATATATGGCCTGAAAAATTCAAGGATGAAGTATGAATTCTACAACTCAGCATAGCCATGGATGGCGTCAACCCATATTCCATCCAAAACACCAACAATTCTGTTTGGCCTATAGTAGTGATCAATAACAATATTCCCCAATGATTGTTTGTGAAGAATGAACATCTTATGTTGGCTGTCATCGTCCTTGGTAGAAGACAAGTGAAGAATATGGATGTCTACTTACAATCATTGGTAGATGATTGAAGGAATTATGGGAAGGGATAGATGTGTACAATGTATCAAGATCCATCACAACGGAGATGTGTTTTATGTTGTATGACATATGTGCTTACACCATACATGATTATCCAAGCTTAGGAGTTTGCTCTAGTAAATTATTTTTTTATTGATTTGTTTGTATACATAAAAATATTGTTTCACATATTAATTTAATTCATTGCAATTTTTCCGATCTTCATGGTCGAAAATGTGTCGGTTTGTATACAATAATTTTGAAGGTTTTGTAACAAAAGGATGTCATGGATGTAAATGTTGTGGACCTTATCTGAGGGCTAGGTGGTCCGAACACCTACGAAAGCCAATGTATGGCTGCTCCATGGTATTCCTCCCAGAAGAACGCCTTTACAGAAGAGCAACATCCACTTTCAATTGTAAACTAGAGAGAGCTGAAAGGTCTACAATAATGACACCAGCTGAATGGACTAGAGCATATAAGAGTGAGGAGGAGTTTTCATAAATGTTCAATTCAAATGGGGAGCCTATGTTTGATGATCCAAAATTCTTCGACAAATATGTTGAAAAATTCCCAATGGGATGAAAAGGAAAATTTTCTTTTATGAGCTCCAAGATTTGGAGCATATTAAGATTGCCCACTTACTAAAACCCATGCATATATTTAAAAATGTTTCATCTTATTTATGGAGGCACATATCATCAAAATAAAATGACTCATTGGCTGTTAGGAGAGATCTTATTTCTTCAAAAACTAAAAAGAAACATTGGCCAAGAAAAGAAACTAGAGGAGAGGTTGGTCCCTCTTTTTCTTTCAAAGAAGGTGATGTCCCATGGATTTTAAAGAAAGATGATCTTTCTTTGGCAAAGGAAGTTATAATGAGTGTGAGGGTGTCTTGTTTATATGGGTCTTCACTATGGCGCCGCTTCACAGTAGAAGAATGTTTGTTGGGTATCAAATCACATGACCATTTTAACCTTTTGAAAATACGTATGTCAAAAACATGATTATATATATATATAATATATATATATATATATATATATATATATAATATATATATATATATATTATATATATATATATGATGTTATGTTTTTTTTCCTTTTTCTTATGTAATGAGATATTTTATAATTAATTTTTGTATAATTTACATTTTACTGTGCAGTGTCACTATACTTTTCTCATGTGTGGGTGTGTGAACCATGACTTCCCCAAGATCTACAATGTACCATATCTAAATTATCTGCATTTGTATGTTGGATCACATCAAAGCAGATTCATATGGCTAGAATTCCATAATGGCGTCAAGAGATAGCTGAGATTCATTATATGTTTGAGAACGAACTTCTGATGAGTTTCATGGACTTGCATGTTCATCTTTAAATTCACCTAATATATGAGGTTGAATTAGTTGTGGTGGTTTCTTGTTGTTGGATGTTCTTCTGAGAGAGGCACATGAATAAATTGAAAGGGTTTGTTCTACAAAGGGAAAAACTCAAGGGGTCTATGATAGAGGGGTATATATCATATGATTATTTTTATTATGCAAGTGAGTACATCAAGCAGATCAACAACACACCAGGTGCGGCGATTTGGGATGACGAAAGTGATGAAGACAAAAAATGAGAGCTTCTTGAAACCTATGGAAAGAGGGGCATGATAAAGAGTAAATGGCTTATCATTTGTCAAATTTCTACATAGTAACGATTCACACTAAACTTCATATTAATGCATATTTTTATCTCATACATACAATATATGTTGCTTTGATTTCATTAGCAAATTCAGAAATTGAAGTCATCAACAAATTCATTCATTACAATATGGAAGTGACACAATCGTGGGTCACATTTTATGAGCAGATGAGGAGGAAATGAGACAGTGGCAGGACATAATTCAAATGGTTGAATGGTAGAAGCATGCCTTAACCGGATCATTTATAAGAAAATATGCCAATGACATGCCCTAACAATTGGGTTGCTGATCAAGTCAGAGATAAGTATGTGCATCTGGTCGTTACCCACATTCTGAAGAGATGCACTAAACATAGTGATTGGGTGTAGTAACTCGGTAATTATAATATATTTCTATACATTTTTTAACTTCATACTGCAATTTTAAATTGTCACACACACACACACACATATGCTTGGGTTATTAGAAACATGACACTGTGATCTTTTCATTTTTTTATAGGTGGATTTGTTCCCATCTATGTGGACATATGGACATCATTTTCACATGAAGGATGCCGATGATGGATGCATGACACAATACTATGGAGTGGAACTCAAGTTCGACCAATCTAGTCGTGCTAGCCACCACAATCAAAACCTAATGCATGGGACGTTAGGTTACATTGGAAAGATACAAGAGATCATTCAAGTGGACTTCTCTTTGTTCCAATGTGTTATTTTTAGGTGCAAGTGGCGGGACACCTTTGATTGCAATAATGTAAAGGAAGATCATGATAGTGGATTGATATCCATCAAATCTAGAAAAATGTGACATGAAGCTAGGGAGGCTTATGTTTTCCAAAAACACTGATACCGAGTGTTATTTTACCCATATGTGTTGGATAGGGATTGGTGGTTCATATTAAGACACAACTCTAAATCAAAACATATTTTTTAGAACAACAACGTTATCATGCCAAGTGAGGAAGATAACCAAGGTGATGACAACAAAGAGTGATATGTACTTGTGTTATTCTATTATTTATACTATTATTGTATGTTTTTTTCTTTATTTCACTAATTATATTTTTTTTATTCGTCTTGTTGGAATTTTATATAATTGGTAAGATTCACAAATGTTTTTACATGTTTTTTTGCAGTGGAAACATTTTTACACTTAAAACTAAGTATTTCCAATTGTGTACGATATCTATGATAATAAGGTTTCAAGGTCACAGTCCTTCTCAAAATAGGAAAATGAGAAGAATATAACCAAAATGAGTAAATAGTGAATTTAGAAACAACAATGAAGATTTATTCTCGATTTAGATACTTATTGGTTTATTAATGAGTTCACGTGTTTTTTCTTCTTGTTTAGTTCAAAATCAATATAAATCATGTAGTGATAACTCTATGATGACTTTAACAATGAAACAATTATGTATTAATATGTAAGATTAAATTCTTAACATGAAAGGTAAATTCATGTTTACTATATTTAAATTACAATTCTTACATGTAAATTAAAGCGTTTTATGCATGTATAAAATGTTGATTACATCTTTTTATGGGCCATAAGAGAAACAAATGGGATTACATAGATGCATGAGAGGTTTTAATTTTTTCTTCATGGATAATTGATCAATATTGACTTTTCTTTTCAATGGTAATTATAATTAAAATTTGAATTAATAAACATTTTGTGGCTAAGAATTAAACGATAAATAATGTGATAGTGATTAAGAGACTTTTGTTTGACTTCCTAAATAGACTTGGTGATGCATTTTTTTTCCTATTTAGATTATGTAAAATAAATATCTATTTTTATGTATTTATAAGTAAATTATTTAAAGTAGACATGTCTTTATGATTGTGAACATGATGTAATATTAGCTAAGAGGAATGTGAAAACATGAATTTTAGGTATTATCTCATGATAAGTATGTGGAAAAAATAACATTTCTTGAGTTGTTCATTAACAAATAACCAAATATATTATTTATCAAAAGTTTAAATTTAATATGATACGATTTTTGTATTATTTAACTCATATTTATTAAAAGTGCTAAATTTAAATTAGTACAATAACAAATAAAGAACCAAAATAGCACAAAAATATTATATCTATATTACTAGGAAAAAGTTCACTTGTCTCTTTAAGGGAGAAATTCCAATAGAGAAAATCCTCAACTACAAGTAACTTCACAAGCCTTATTTTATATTTCTTGATCCTCATCTTTAGAGAGAGAAATTTCTAATTTAAATTCGAAGGAGTTGCTATAAATATTAAATTTAAATTGCTTGAAAATCACATAACTTTAGTGATAAATTAAATTTTATTAAAAAAGTAGAATTTTTTAAGTTATATTAAATCTAAATTAGTTATAAAAATTATGACTTAAGTTTTTTAAATTTAATAATAGATTGAATTTTGTAAACCAATATAGATCCATCTTAACAAAGGATATACCAAGAGCCGAGAGGGATCAAATCTCATTATATGAAAATATGTTTTTAGAATGTAAAACTTGAAAAAAAATGGACATCTCAAAAGATTTAATCTCTTTTATTGATTGATAAATCTGTGATTAAAATAGATCTATAGTACTTGTATTCTATCTCTATATACATATCGACCATAGTGTAATTTTTCATCTTATTAGGAACTAACTAAATTATTCTACCTTTAATTATTTATTCCTTGTGAGTATTGAAATATTTTACTAATTAAGTTAGAATGAATATGAATGAACTATCTAAGCAATAGAAAATTATTTATCGTAATTTTACAATCATAGTTTCAACCATGCTAAACTTTGTAATTTATAAAAATATCCTTGCATTTTTTTAAAGTAAGTATTCTTGCATGCAATATCATATATAACATTTCGATATAAGTTCACCAATACATAATCTGTAATAACTATTATTTCATAAAAATAAACATCATGATGATAACCATCTAACAAAAATAGATATCTTCTAAGATACACATTCAAATTCACTACCATCGTATAATTATATACCCCTCTAGCACATATAAACGTCATTAGCTAGCACACAAATCAAATAATCTAACATGGCACCATCATCGTGATTATATGTAAAAAAATACAAACATTGCGATCTAACATCATCACCACACACATCCTCAAATTAAATACATCTCATGTCAAATAACTGATATCACATACACATCTATTTGCAAGCACATTAATGAACATATCTAACATGACCTAACAATATACAAGTCAACACCAACATATAAATTAAGTACATAAACATGAACAAAAAAATTGTACCATATATATAATATATATATATATATAGAGAGAGAGAGAGAGAGAGAGAGAGAGAGAAGTCAAATAACCACAATCAAATATTTGATACAACAAAGATTGTAGTGGCAACCTGGTCTGTAGTAGAAGACAATGGATGGTCAACTATTGCCTCAATGTTTTTCGATCTCTGAGGTGGAGGAGGAGGTGGTTGGTCTTCCTTATCAGGAGAAATGTGAGGCACATCCTCTAGATTTGGCATATGATTGTTAAGTGAATGACGAGGAACTGTACTACCCGAAGGATCACTGACACCCTAACCATGATCCAATGGGGTAGTATTAAAAAAGCATGACACCAGCCTCATCATCATGATTTGATAGGGTAGAAATGAGTGAAGGCTCATCTGACGTATCTGGTGTTTCATGCCATGCATTCCTCATCCTTGCCAATAGCCTGATATCTCCAACAATATGATGCATACAAATCATCACCTTGCATGGACAGTCCCTCAAGAGATCCACAGATCTCAGATCTATGCTGATGGCTTGAGCCCTCATAGGGTGGACTCCCTCATCAACCAAAACTCTAGAAAATATATTGCAGTATTTTGTCCTAAATATCATACCATCCCTACGAGCCCAGATGCCTACACACCCCTGAGGATGTTCCTTACCCTATTTAGCCACACCTATCTCATCAGCTGCTCCCTCCGATGGTGGAGGAGGCATGTCCCTAATGAATGCGTCGATGTCTATAAAATATATAGTACACAACAATAATTAGAGAATTTAATTAAACAATTTAATAAAACAGGTTAAAGAATGTGTTAGAATAAATTTTATTCTAATCAATTAAGACAATAAAATAAAACTAGATTAATTTAAAGAAACAATAATATTACCTCTATCATTTGTAGGCTCATTAGGTGTGAAGAGGATGTTGGGACATTGTCTCCAATCAATATTTGCATACAAAAATGATAACAAGATAAATGCATGGTTGTCCTCACTAGCCAGTAGTGCGAGTGCCTGGGCAAAAATCTTGGCCAGATACTCAGATAGGCCCCTCTTGGGCATCATTTTGACCACATGCACATCTACACCTTAGTCATCAACCTAGGAGGGTGACGGTAGAATTTAGGCCTCATCTATGGAAACCTTTCAAAAAATAAACAAAAATACTTTGAAGCGAAAAAGAAGCTCGTCCTCCCATATATCATGGCACGACATCTATCTAAAGCTATACAAAATTGCCTAAGAAAAAGGTAGACCATCTGATACATTGTGACGCTTGAATCAAAGAATCAACATAATACAAAAGAGGGAAACTATTGCACTTCCCATCACTAGTAAAGTGTGAAATGGTGGTCACTAATAATGAGAGGCACCTAACTTTTTTTTTTCCACAGAGAAATGCTGAACTTTCTATTAAAAATAGATTGTTACATAGTAAATGCAAAGCATTGCAAACCGACTTGATTTTCACCATGATGGTTGAAAAGAAGTCACGAATGATAGTCAATACAACCCAAAAGAGCGTATGCACACCAGTCACTACAGCCAAAAAATGGCACATAGCGCCTCCACCTGAGAGTCCAAACTCCCGGGAACTGATTCACACATAGAGAATCAGAATATAAGTTGAGGGCGAGAGACCAGAAGAAATAACAACAAACAATGCCCCCTATGCAGATCAAACATTGAGGGCACTTCGCAACCCGGGCCTCCTGTTTTGAAGGAAACAACCCAAGAAGAAAGCTGCATGAAAGAAATATAAACAAAAGGAAAAAGAAAAACTATGTACATGAGCATAAACAAACTTAGGAAAATCAAAAACTTAGGCGAAAATGGGCTATTCGAGCGAACGAACCAACCCATTTTCTTCCTCCAAAACAGTCCAGGACCCCGAATCTTGTTCAACACCCTCTTTTGAAACACGATCAGCTTCATAATTTCTTTCCCTATAGATATGGCAGAGAGTGATTTTTGAGAAACGACATTTTAGGCGTAAGACTTCTTTAAGTAGAGGGAGCAAGATGAAGTTCCTGCATTGATGAGTCCCGTTAAACCATTTCACAATGTTCATTGAATCCCCAAAGATCTGGAATTCTCTCACATTCCTAAGGATAAGCCAATAGAGTAGTGAGTGAAGGGCTTTCAATTCTGCAAAGTTATTGGAGCCCTGTACAAGACCGACAGAAGCTTTAACAACCTTATCCTCTGATAAATGAATAATCAAACTAGCCCCACAACGACCATTTATAACTGAAGCACCATCAAAATAAGCCCATGACATTAAATATCTAATAAATTCTTGGCAAACAGCTCCAGTAGCAGGAGGATCCAGAGGAACAGGGATACTTTCATAAATTGCAGCTCCTTTTGCAGCAAGACGACCTATCAGGAAAAGAGAGTCCTTAAAAATAACTTGATTCCTTACAAGCCAGGTCCCCCAGGTAACAAGCAGAGGAATGGATCTGTCTCTGTTGTTTGTGGCTTCATTCCACCACTTCTGCCAAGCTTCCAAGAGCCCCTGTGCTTCCCATCTGAAAGGAATTTTTAGAAGCCTTAACATTTCGGCCCAAAGGCTAGTGTTAAAAGAAGAGAAAAGGAACAGGTGCTAAGCAGATTCGGCAGTATCTTTACAGAGAGGGCACCATCCAGGACCAATCCGACCTATTTTTTGAAGAAAATCCCACGTAGGGACTTTCTGGAGCAGAACACACTAGAAGAACAATCTCGATTTGGCTGGCCCTTTTAATTTCCAGAGAGGTTTAAACCACCAATCCGGATTACCCTTTTTGAGACATCATCCATTTGTAGCCCATCTTAGGGGAATAAAGCCCATTCTGGGCAAAGACCCATCTGAGTTCATCCAGGGAGTCAGAGAGCCTAACTGAGGAGTTGAGGAGGTCCCTTCTGAATAGATCCCATTCCTCCAGCCATTCTTCCTCCAAATGTAAATCTGAGAGGCACCTAACTTCCTGTGCATAAAAATAAGAAATTCGCAGCTGTCCACCACACACCTGGAAATTTTCATGATGGAATGCATGAGGCCCAACATATCTTTGAGAGTAGGAAAGTTGACTCTCTGCTGCAACCCCATGTGAGACATAGGGGAACTGGGGAAAATCCTCCCCTCTCTTGGATAGGTCATTGATAAAATACATGTCCTCCTCAAAGGGCCTATTCAACACCTCATGACTGACATGGAAACCCCACTCCTGGACACTCCAACGACGGATCAGATGTGCCAACAAGATAGAGTGTGCCTTCAAGGATGTAGCCTCCTCATAGTACTTGAGGAGGCCTACATTCCTCAAGAGTGCTCAGGTCATTGCACTAATAGGTGGAGGGTATAAACCCTCTCCCTCTCTAAGGCTTTCCATGGTTAGACCACATTATATTGGTCAACCATTTGCTCCTGATCCTGCTGCTACTCCCTATGTTGGCATCTCTGCTACATGATTGACATATAAAACACATCAACCTCATATATAAAACACATTTTTTTTTTTAAATGAAAATTGTATATATAAATATGGAAACATAACTTTCAATTCAAAAAAAAAAATCCCCTATGTGGCCAAAAAACAATCATACACCAACTTTGGTGCACTATCAAACATAACCATACTGAATACAATGCGTACATATGTATGATGCACCAATTTTGATTCACATAGTTAAATTTTCATCGCAGTGCGTCTCAAACTTATGCACTAGTGTGCATGTATAACCTTTTCGTACTGGTACGGACTGTTCAAGTTATGGAATGCATCTATCTATATTTTTTAATATTATTTTTACGCTATGTTTGGTAAATATAAATGCACCAGGCATAACCTAAAAATGTAGACACTGACATACAATTTATATCTTTTCTCAATGTTTTTTCATTTACGAAATGCATCACAAAAATGACGGTGTGTTAGGATCATGCACTGAATAGTGGTGCACCCTATAAATTTACAAGGTGCACCAATATCAGTGCGAGCCGAAACTGTTGAGCGCACCATGTAGGATTTGTTTTTCAAAAACAATGGATTTTTTTAGCTATTTTGCAATTCTAATTTGTTAAAAAATTAAATTAGAAAGAAACATACACATTATCTGGACATTTTCTTGTCAGGGAGGCATTGTTGGTACGTAATTGAGAAAAACAAATTTTACCACCGGTTCATAAAATTGGAAATCCATGCATTGAGCACGGTACTAAAGTATGGTGAGCAAGAGAAGCGCCAGCGTAAGGGCACTTGCATGAGGAAAGAGTGGCACTAGTGATTCAAATATCTACAAATATGTATATGGTAAAAATAAAATTTACAACCAAGAGGGTTTTTTTATTATTTAACTCTCTCTCGATGTGTTATTATAACTGCTCTGGTGCATAAGATATCCAAGAGCACCACTTTTTTTTTTTAATTAAAAAACCTATGGAAACTATTTTTTTAAGATGCTCTGGGGAATTCTAATACATGTACTACACCGGTATTTTGTTGGACTATAGCACCACATTTAAAAATAAAATAAAATCGCCTAGAAATGCTCTTTAGAAGACGCACCAGGGCATTTTAATACATGAACAACACCAGTGTTTCGTTGGAATATAACACCACAGTTTTTTGAAATTTAAAAACTATAATGGTGCTCCTTTTAAGTATGCACTAGATTGTTTTACAACAAGAACGACACTAGTGTTACGAGTGTATATAACACCTATAATTTTTAAAATTTAACCTCCTTTTTTTTTTGATGTTATCAATTATTCAAGGACCAATGCGTGGTATAATGTTCATGCACTGGGTAATTATAGTATTGGTTTCGCACCGAGTCATCGTCACAGTATAGCTCGAGATTGGGAAAAATAAATTTTACGACCAACATTTTTGTAAATTTAATCTTTTTCTAGTGTTATCGAGTAGTATACTCACCAATGTTATTTGTTATTTAGTGCACCATTTTTTTTCAATTTTAAAAAATAAATATACCACGGTGCAACATGTTCTATTTGGAATAGGTGGTTATATGGATATTAAAGCACCAGCGCATTTGTATATTGTAGATGCAATGTCAAAAAAACATCTGCTAAAAGATCTGCCAACCCACCTCCACTAGTGACCTTCGCTACAAATAGATTTTTGGGCTATTTTTATATGGGCTTCTGCAAAAACATATGCTTGAAGGTATTTTCCTTGTAGTGACAACAAAGAAAATTTCCATTTTATTTGTCTTATATACACTTCTTGAAATCTACAAACTCATCAAAATTATACCAGCTTATAAAATGGATGATGACTTGCTTGTCAATGTGCCATTGGCATTTCCAAGCTCATACTTAGAAATTGTCTAGGGTTACCTCCTTTCACTTTTTAACTACATAGATAATCAATTTCAAACTTAATATGACTAGAAATAGAGTGAAGTACACTTACCACCTAATGTTATTGATACCAATAGTTGTACATTAGGAATGACTCCATCTCACCTATTATAAGAAACAAATTATTTTTATGACCACCTTTTTGTCGAAAATAGCAACAAGAAATGATAAAAATAGAATCCAGAATATTCCAATTTTTAATTTGTACTTGAACAAAAATTCGAATTTAGTCTTACCATCTACTTGGAAATAATTAATTAATTCAATATGGATTAATTAGTTGGAGAAATTCAAGTTAGAATTTTTTTTGCAGTCATGCAACAATTATCCCTTAAATTAAGGAGATTATCCCTTAATTAAAGAGATAAGATTGAGTTATATTTGAGTTGTAATTAGTTAGCTCAGTTTACTGAGTTAAGTCCAGTTAAATTAGTTCCAAACTGTTTGAGGAATTAATTGTGAGTTATCAGTCAGTTGATGCATGCATGCACTCAACCAGTGTACTCCAGATAACTGAAGATTCCCTTATCAAAAACTTATGCATGTCTATTCTGAGAAAGACCAAGTTGAGCTAAATGTCAAGGACAGTGTACTATCAGTTGCATGTTTTCTCCTATAAAGGAAACTCATGCATGCAGAAGGAACACAGTTCCTTGAGGATTACATAGTTCTGACAGTGTGTTAGAGTAGTGTGTGAGAGCAGTGTTACACTGGGTGAAGGAGATCACCCCAGAGGCAATTGCGTAAGGAAATAGGAGCTTGGAGGGCAGAGAGGAAGGCTTAAGAGAAGCTTTGATTATCTATGAGCATCTGTGAGGATTGTAATTCCTATGTATTTCCACCTTATATGATAATACAGATAGTGGGGTTTTTAGCTAAGGCTTTCCCCAAAGTATCTTCATGCGTATCATGCATTGATTCTTCTTCTTCTGGTTATATGTGTTCAACTCTGATTGAACTTGATATTTAAGCTTTTTCAAATTGATAGTAGAAGTAGATTATAGTATTTTGCTTTGGTTATATTGCATTATCGAGTTAATCTACAGTCAATTTTTCTACATAGATCTCAGAAGTAGATTTGTAGAGAATTTGTAGGAAATTCTACATGGTATCGGAGTTGAGTTTATTGGAGTTGTGAACAGTATACGGAGAATAGAATTCGAAGTTTGAAGTTCAGGGTTGCAGGTGCAAATCAAATTCTTATCATGCTTCAAGGTTGGCCAATGGGGTTCTATGGCTTAAGACTCAAGTAAGCCTTGGAAGGTAGCTTGAAATACATAGCATGGAAAGATCACATGGAGGTTGTATTAGAAGACAACGATTTGAAGGATTTCATTGATCAAGAAATCCCAAATCTAGGTTCAACTAATGCACAAGAGTTGGCTAAGTGGAAGAAGTGTGTGGCAAGGGTGAAACAGATCATCCTTGAGGGAGTTCGAGACCATATTGTCTCGAGTCTCCATGGGAAGGATACTCCATATTCAATGTGGAAGACATTAAAGGAACTCTACTAGAACAGTAGCGACCAAAGGAAATTGGTGCTTAAGGATAAGCTTTGAAGAATCAAGATGGAGAACGACGATATTATTTCCACATATCTGAACAAGTTCACCACCTATAGAAATGGGCTTTGAAGTGTGGGAATAACTACTGGTGATGATGATATGGTGAGCCTCACTCTCCTTGGCCTTCTAAAGAGTTGGAATAACTACTAGGAATTTGTGAATGGAAGGGAGAAACTACTGGATTGAGAATGACTATGGTCAGATCTCATGTAGGAGGAGATCAGGAGGAGCACTTGAGATGGTCTTTCATCCAAGGATGATGATGAAGAAAATCTGGCCTTAGCAAGTAAGGCAAGGAAAGGGAAGGGGAAGGTGTCCCATTCTGAATAGAACTCTTCTCATGGAGGGAAGAAGGTTGACAAGTCTAAAGTCATATGCTTTAATTGTCACGAGATGGGTCATTATACGACTAATTTTCCATTGAATAAGTCCAATAAGGGATCCTCGGAAGGATCGGAAGGTGAGGCATTAGCCTCTCAATTCAAAATGGACTTTACTATCATCACATGCATGGTGTCATCGATGATGGGTTGTGGTTGGTATCTTGACAGTGGAGCCTCATTCCACATGACCAACGATAAAAGTTTATTTAGTGCCTTGGAGGAGAAAGACCTCAAGATGCTCATAGAGATGGGTGACGATGAAAGGTTTAGTGTTTCAGGAGTGGGCACGGTTGCTTTTCATAGGGAGCATGGAGCTTCTATCACCTTGACTGCTGTGAAGTATGTGCCTGGACTAAAGAAGAACTTGGTATCGATTGCGATGTTGGAGGGCAAAGGATACGATGTTGTTTTTAGTAAGGGAAAGGTTTTCCTTAGACATATCACCACTCTTCATTATCAAATGTTTATGGAATTGGGAACTTTGATAATCCAATTTTGTGTTAAGGAGATTTTACTATAGCTTGCTTACATTATTAGCCAATATGCTAGCTTGCTAGTTATTTTATTTAAGCACATGAAAGAACTCAACCTCCTCAAGCCTTGCCACTTATTTTTTTATTCTATGGAATCTTATTGATAAAACACTATTTTAATTGTCAACATTTTTGCGCATAGTTTTATTAATTTTTTTTAGCCCCTAGTGATAATTATTCTTCTATAACATCTTTCATTAAAATTCCATAAACCTTAGAATTAACATTCCTTAGACCTTGGAATAAAGCAATAGCTTCAACTTGATTGTTTGTGGTCCTTTACAAACACCATGAAAATGAGTTTTCTTCAATGATTCCTCTCGCTCCCACAAACCCTTATTGATACGTTCATATTAAAAACTAAGTCCATTTTGTTTTGCCTCATGCATAATAATTTGTGCAAGAATGTTCTAATTTTTAAAGTTAGTTATATAATATTATATCTATTTTCTTTCAAAATAATTATATTGTTAAATATTAGTTTGATTGAGAAAAAAAAGTATACATTTCTAAATTGAAATGGATTTTGGGTTGTACTACTTTTATTGGAGATTTTAAGTGAAAATCGTTAAACATTCTATGACTTTTTTTATGGTTTTCCATTGTTAGATTCCGACTGAGTAATATTGGTTGAAATTGCAAAGTTAGAGTGATGGGATCATGAATTTAATGCATAAATAGATTTAACACTTTTATATCTCCTTATTGTAACAAAGTTTTTTTATTTTATTTTTTCCTGAGAAATACCTTTATTTTTCATATGAGGGATATATATATTTTAGTCCTCAAGGGATTGCCTTGAAAATAATGCTCAAAGACATTACAAGAAATACTTATTATGAACTCAACATGTCACATGCAGAAATTAAACTTAGGTGGAGATGATACCAACATTTCTCCCAACCACCCAAACTAATTCCAATTGTGTACTATAGAAAAATTATTGTACCAATATTTAAAGTTTCATTTTATTTAAGAAATTATTAACACTAAATTCAAGTATAGTATTTTTTGAAATGCAATCTTACTTGAGTTTATTATTCATCATTAGTTCAAAAACACATTATAAATAAATAAAGATAACGATGCTTCTAATGATGATTGGGGATGACTACATGTTATTTTAAAGAATCTTTTTTATAGTACTAAAATCAAACTCCACTTATTGGAAGGTAATATACTGATTGAACATTTTGAATTTTTTGTTAATATTTTGGAAGATCACATAATTTAAAGGAAAATAAAGAAAGTTGTGATACTTATCATCACATTTATTAAAAGGATTTAAAAGTTATATAATTAAAAATTGTATATGTTGGAATTTACAATTATACTACGAGGGAGGAGGATGAATTAGTATAATGATAATTTTTACTTATTTAAATATTTGAACATCATAAAACATCAATCATATAAACTGAACAAGTTACACAAGATATACATGGAAACCTTTATGAGAGAAAACCACAAAACTTCTTTATATGAAATATCTTGTAGTTACCAACCTACATGAGACACCAATCCCCTCTACTACTTTGTAGCAACAGCCTATAAGAGACACCAATCCCCTTGGCTGCTTTGTAGGCACCAACCTCCAAGAGACATCAATCCCCTTTACTGCTTTGTAGGAACCAACCTAACTGAGGCATCGATCCCCTTTGTTACTTTGTAAGAACCAACCTATAGGAGACACCAATCCCCTCTTTTTCTTTGTAGGCACCAACCTACTTCACTTATTATTCTTTTTTCTTGCAATGTTCATTAGAGGATCTTGCTTTCACCAAGTATTCTTGCTTCTTCTAGCTCCACTAGGCTTGTTAGTTGCTTTTTCCTCCACCATGTCTACTTTATACTTCTTTCTTCACTAGGTATACTTCTTCCAAAACTTGTTTCTTTTGGATTCTTCCCAAAAAAAAATTGTATAACATGCCACATATTCAATTTGTAAATATGGTTTTGAAATTTCTCCCTTGTACCTAGAGACCTCTTTTTTGTATACTCCATATTTCATAGTTAGAAACATCTCATAAAGAAATTTATAGAAAAACTGTCAATCTGATCTATTTGAAGCATGTTTCAGTAGCATTAAGGAATACTAACTTCCTCATATCATATCTCTGAAAATATAGCGAAGCAATACTTGAAATATTTACCATAGGTACCTTATGATATATTATTTATCTCCTCTAGATTTCATAGTCTGAAACATATCAAAAAGAAATTTATAGAAAAAAATTCCAATATGACCTATTTGAAGCATGTTTAAGGAGCATTCAAGAACACTGACTTCCTTAGATCATATCTACGAAATTAGAGAAAAAAATGATCTAAAATTTCTACCACAAGTACGTTGAGATGTCTTATTTCTCCCCTCCATATTGCATAATATAAGACATCTTAGAAATAAATTTATAGAAACAAATCCATGTTAACCTATTTGAAGCATGTTTTAGGATCATTTAGGAAAACTAACTTCCTCAAATTATATCTGTGAAATTGTAGGGAAAGAGGTAAATTTTTTTCCATATGTACCTAGAGGTATTCTCTGTCTCCTCCATATTTCATTGTATAAAAATCATAGAAATAAATTTATAGAGAAAATACCAAGCTGACCTGACGTCTGAAACATGTTTCAGGAGCATTTAAGAAGGCTAAATTCCTCAAATCATATCTTCGATATTATAGCAAATCAAGGTATGAAAATTTAACCACAATTACACGAAGATATTCTCTTTATCTCCTCCAAGTTATATTGTTTGAAACATTCTAGAAGAAAATTTATAGCGAAAATTCCAAGATGAATCATTCACCCCATAAATCACATTTTTACTTCCACCTTTATATTCCACGTATCACCCCAAAAATTATTCCTTAGCTCCTCTTGCAACCTTAGAACTTTTCTTGCTTGGATGGTGTTCAAATGCATTCATATTCCATTTATTTATAGTATCTATATGTTCACTTACGGGGATGCCATGTAAAATAAGTTGGGTCGACATGTTTGCACTTTAAATGGGTCATCCTGATCAAATATTTCATATCTCTTAATTCCTATAGATTTAGAGGGAGTGCCATATACCATTGGAAATGTCGTAGAATAAGTTTTCCTCTACAAGCTATAAGTTATTTCGTGGAGTTTAATGGTTGAATCCCAAAATGTGATTTATGGGGTAAACAAGTTATCTTATGATTTTCATTATAAATTTTGTTTTGGGAGGTTCCAAAGGCCGGAACTTGGATCATAGTGAGGGGAAATACCACTGAACATTTGGTTCAATTTTCAAATATTGGTTTGCTATATTTTTGGAGTTATGCTCTAAGAAAGTCAAGCTTCCTAAATTCTCTTGAAATAAGGTAAGTTTGGCTCTTTTCACTATAAATTTTCTTCTAGGTGGTTTTAGATGCTGAAAATTGTATTAAATTTATGGTGAATATATAGGAAAGGCTTTTAGAAATTTTAGAGTTTTATTATCTATATTTTTGAAGTCACATTATAAGAAAGTCTAGCTTTTTGAATGCTCCTGAACAAGGTCGGTTTGGAATTTTCACTATAATTTTTATTTGGGGTGGATTCAAAGGTTGAAACTTCAACCATACTAGGGGGAAATCTTGAGGAAGGTTTGATAGAGATTTAAGATATTGGATTTCTATACTTTTTGAGGTACTCACTAAGGAAGTTGGTTCTCTTGAATGCTCCTGAAAAAAGACCTCAAAATAGGTCAACTTGGAATTCATTCCATAAAATTGTTTTCGAAAGGTTCTAAACTATGAAATTTCAAGGAGACAGGGAAAATTTCTCAAAGTACTAGTGGTAGAAATTTCATATTTTGATCCTCTATAATTTTTGAGATATACTCTATGGAATATTAGGGTTTGAAAGAAACAAACAATGCACACAAACTGTTTGATGAAATTCCCCAACAAGATGTGGTTTTGTGGATGGTGATTAGACAATATGTAGCAAATGTTTGATGAAGAAAATGTGATGCCCCAGATACCTAATGAAGGATTAGGGGGTTATATGTGTTACAAAGTGGTATAAGAGCTTATTGTTTATCTCGTGAAATTGTTGTTGTTTTTTTTTTATTCTGTGTATCCTTAATCAAGCATTAAGACATTGAGTATATTATAAAGTGGTATTATAGGATGGTTCAACACTAAACTTGGTTGGGATTAAGAATAAATGAAATGGGAGATCTAATACTATGTTAGAAAGTGGTATCATGTCAGTGGTATCATATCTAAGTTCCATCATAGAATCTTGATGGGTTCGAGCATAGGAAAAATTTAAGTTTTAAATTAATACTTATCCATGCACGTGTACTTAAGTGAAATTATTTTCCTCTCTCTCTCTCTCTTCTCTCTCTCTTCTTCTCTCTCTCTCTCTCTCTATAATATATATATATTAATATATATTATATTCTATATATTATATATATATATATATATATATATATGAATACACTAGTATTACTTGAAGACTAACTTTCAATATTGTATATGTTCCTAGAATGCATAATGTCACTATAAATACATTAACAAATGCTGCTGCTAGGTTGTCACTGCTTAGGGACAATCTTTCTATTGAACTTCTTTATAAGGCATCCGTCCCTCACAATATCACTAATTTGCGTGTTTTCAATGATGACCAAAAAATACTACATTTCATGGTGAATGCTGATGTGTTAAAAGATGCAACCATTGATGAAGATAAGCATGACAAATCATTGCAAGATGCAGCTCGAGAAAGAAAGGAGAACCCCATGCTTAAGGGTGTGGTATCATTAGAGAAGTTGTATGACTTGGAGAATCACTTTAGAGCACCAGTCAAGGCCAAAACTCACAGTTCAACACTATCGCATGAGAAAAAAAATCTTGGAATGGAGAAAGATCTGAAGTTTGTGAATCTTGGTACTCATTACACTCCTCAAGAGTGGGAAGCCTTTATCCATATTTTCAAGCAGTACCAATATGTCTTCGTGTGGATGTATGATGAGCTCAAAACTTATGACACATGAATAATCCAGTATGGTATTCCAATAAAGGAAGGGGCCAAGCCTTTTTAGTAGAAGTTACGGAAGGTACATTTGACGCTTGAGGACTTGATTCAGAAGGAGTTAAGGAAGTTGTTGGAAGCTCGGATTATTTATAAATTGTGACATTTGATGTGGGTTTCTAATCTGGTTCCAGTAAGGAAGAATTCAAGGGAAATATGCTTGTTCATAGATTTCTGAAATCTCAAATGTGCCTTAGATATTTTTTTTATGTGGTGCCATCAATGGAGCAGATATTACAGAAAGCATTTGGGTCAGAAATGTTTTCTCTGCTTGATGAATTTTTTGGTTACAACCAGTTTCTAGTCTCAGAGCTTGACAGATTGAAAACAACATTTCAAACAAAGTGGGGCACGTTTTCTTTCATAAGGATGCCTTTTGGGCTAGTTAATGCCGATCCAACCTTCCAACGTGCAATGGACATCACATTCCATGGTTTGATCGGTCAGAGCATGGTAGTGTATCTTGATGATGTCATGATGTTTTCAAAGAAGAGATCTAACTACTTGTGCCACCTGAAGCAAATTTTCAAGTGATGTTGAAAATATGGGATATCTCTTAATCGCAAGATGAGCATTTTCGCAGTGTCTGAGGGAAATCTCTTGGGCAACATAATAGGTAAAAAGTAGGATTAAATTGGAGCTTGAAAGAGTTAAGGCTATCACATAGACTCCCTTCCTAGTGAACAAGAAAGCCATGAAGTCCTTCTTGGGGAAGATAAACTTTCTCCGCAAGTTCATCTCCAATTAGGCCAAAAGAGTAAAACACATACATGATATGGTCAAGAAGGATACAATATACAAGTGGGATAAAAGGGAAAATAATGCATTTTCCCATATTAAACAAGCAATCACAAAAGAACCAACCTTTTATAACCCAAATTTCAACAAGTATTTCCTTCTCTACGCCTTTGCTTCTGATAATTCTCTTTTTGTCATGCTTATGCAAAAAGATTATAAGAATGATGAGTTACCTATATCCTTTATGAGTGATAGCTTACCAGGACTTGAACTCAATTATCCTGCCATTGATAAACATGCTTATGCGATATATAAGGAGATGAAGCAATTATGACCCCAAATTTTGAAGAATAATTGTATTATCTTTGTGCCACACCCAACAGTCAGATTGTTGTTTGTCCAACAAGAGTTGGGTGAGAGAAGAGTGAACTTGATGACTAGTTTACCAGAGTATGATCTAGAATTCAAACTAGTTCACACTATCAAGGGTCGTGGTCTCTGACAGCGAGAAAAAAAAGCAATGAATACACCATAAGATGATTCATCTGGATGGGAGCATGAGATCGAGATGTACAATGTTGAGCGAGTTACCCCCACTAATATCTCAAAAATATTTGTACACAGATGGTCAACAATATCTTGAGCATGGTACTTTTCCCTCTCATTTTTCCACATGAAAAAAGAGAGTAATCAAATTGAAAGCTTTACCTTATCAGTTGGTGCATGGGGTGATTTTCAGAAAGAAACACAATGAAGTCCTACTCAGATGCTTAGAAGCACTAGATTCATAAAATGTGTTACATGATCTCCATGATGGACCAGCCACAGGACACTTTGTGGGTGACATTACAACACATAAAGTCATGTAGACCTTTTTTTATTGGCACACACTGTTCAAATATGCTCACACATATGCCCACAAGTGTTTTGTTTTTCGTAAGTGTGTCAAACAAGGAAATAATTTAGCTACCCCGTTGCAGCCTATCATTGTGAAATAACAATTTCAAAAATGTGGTTTGGATGTTATCAGTGAGATTTTTCTGCACTCATCAAAGAAACATCGCTATATTCTTACTACTACAAATTAATTTACGTGGTGGAAAGAATTGGTTCCAATCAAGCAAGTGAATGATTAGGAAGTTATCAACTTCTTAAAATAGAATATCATTTCCAGGTTTTTCGTTCCGACTTCACTTATTTTTTTATAATGCAACATTTTTTCATCATTGAGATTATATGATTTTGCATTCTAAAATGGTATTATATTGAAACATTATGCTAATTATTATCTGCAAGGAAATGGTCTTGCTGAGTCCACTAATAAGAACCTTATTTGCATCGTCAAGAAGATCATTTTCTCTGAACAGAGGAACTAAGAAAATGCTATGGTGAACGCCTTATGGGTTGACTACGTCATGCCTAAGCCTTCTTTGAATACGTCTCCCTACTTCATGGTGTATGGAAAATAAGCCATCCTACCTCCAAACATCTATTTTCCTGCCCTTCAATTTTCACAAGAGTCCCAAGGTAAGTGATGATTATTGGTTTAGAGTAGAATAGACACCCTTCGCAAGCTATAGGAAGAAAGATAGAAATCTAAAGAAATTTTTTCCCTCCATCAGAGTCGTATCAAGAGATGGGTTGAGAAGAAGTATGCAGGGAAAAATTAATTCATTGTGGGTGACCTAGTCTTGAAGTGGGACAAAGCCCACGAAGACAAAGGTAAACATACTAATCTCCAGTCCTTGTGGATCAAACTCTATACTGTGCACGAGAAGCTTGTCCAACACACATATCATCTCCTATATTTAGACATGAAGATCGATTGTCTTCATGTTAATGGCCAAGATTTAAAATAGTATTTTCAATGATGGTATAATGTTGTTCCTTACCACATGTACATAGTTTGTTCTTTTGGTTGTTTGTTTTCTTCGGTCTTGCATTTTTTTTTCCAATTTATATAAAAAAGCATCATGTGTAAATGTGTTTTCTGTATTCTTTGTGTGTGGTTGAATTGAAAAGAGTCTTGTGACACTACAACATTTGGCTAATCTTCGGTCCTTTTCTTTTCTTTGGTTACATATTTTGGTCAATGATGTTCTGATGGAAATTACGATCCTTTTGTAAGGATAGCTTTCTATTGATCTATGATACCCATATCTATTCTAGAAACCTTGCACCTATACTCAGTTCTCTATGTTTCAATGTTTTCCATGCTTATCCAATCAAGTAGAGAAGGACAAGGGGAAAAATATAAACGAGCAAATCAAAATCAGAGGCCTCTATATGCTTATCTGAAGGAACAAATTCTTTTACTCTCAATAAGTTAGGATCCCTCTTTCGCCCATAAAATGAATAAGTGCCTATGCACAGTCCTATATAAAATACATAAATAAAGGTGAAAGAAGAGAAAGGCTTCCTGCATAGGAAGGTGAAGCAAGCAACTCCATCAGGGTATTTTATAGGCTTGTTGGTAGTGGAGAAATGCTTATGTTCATATAGTGACTCCATTGGGGTACTATCTAGGCCCACTGGTAGAAGAGAAACACCATAGATGAAAAGCTATACTCTAAAAATATGAAACTCACAAGCTATACTACCATTTCCTGATTCGTAACATTAAGGTATTACTGGCCTTATGTTTATGTTTGACCGAGTAAGGATAGAGGGGACTAATTTTGTGCATGGGGTAAGTTGGGAAACTGAAGTAACCTGAATGATGAATCAATACTCCCTAAAGAAATAGACCTTGCAAAAAAGAATCAACCATGACAGAGAAGGTGGAATTCTACCTATGTGTCACCAAGTGTTGTCACTACTACAACACCCTCCAAAATTTTGGCCTACATCCAAATTTCGGAGACTACTTCTACTTTGGATGCTTTCATCACAAGCATTAAGAGTTATTGCATGTGTTTTCTCTAAGTGTCCTTGTCTTATTTGCAAGAAAATACAAGTTTCATCTTTTTATATGTGGAGTGTCACACAATGCACGAAAGCTAGTTTTGGAGGTTTCAAGGGTTAACCTTTGTGTAAATGTATTGGTCTTACCATGAAAACATGAATCACACTTATTTCCAAAGTTTCAAGCATTGTCGCACAAGTGTCATCACGATCATTGCAAAGTGTACCTTTGGTGTTGCACTTGGTGTACGTCATCACAGAGTTGTAGCATTAAGTAAAGGATGTCGTTCATGTGTTCTGAGTGTTCCATGATGTGTTCTTAAGTGATCTAAGTGTATGATCATGTCAAATCCATTCTTTTCCCTATATTCCTTTCACTAATTTGAAAATTAGTCAAATTGGAACTCCCCGACTGGGCCACTCAACCTCTTTCAGCCTTTAAGAACTACATATTGCGTATTTTTAGCCCTCAATCAACAACCTTGTCTCTTGGCACTGCGTAATGCGTAGTGTTTGCCTCCCAAAACTACACATTACATAATCTCAATGCCCAAGCCCAACCCCTGAGCTCTATAACTACGCAAGTGTCTCCTCCAACTCGACTTGAACTTTGCATTGCAAAGTCATAGTCCTCAAGCCTCAACCTTGAGCTCTTGAGATGCACAATTACATAATCACCTGGTCTCCATGTCTTTGTAGCACAACATAGTGGGTAAAATCAGTGCTCAAGCCCTCAACCTAGCTCCTTGAATCCCTCAACTGTGAAATCCTCAAGCCCAGTCCAGTCTGAATTTCACATTATACAATCTCAAGGCTCAATCCTCACCCTTGACAGCCTGAGTTGTGCAATTGTGTAGTACATGAGTCTCTCCCTCATCCTGCCACCTAGTTCAATCTCATTTAGTGGATCATCGTGCAACATATTAGACTATGGTTTTATCGGACTGATGTCGTCTTGTCATGAGTGAATTGTAGATGTAGGTACTATATCATGCTATGATAGGATGACGAAGAAGGACATGGATAAGGAGACCATGTTAGAAGACACCTCTGTAGCTGCAAATACAAGTTGATCAATTAGGAGGAAGCAAAAGGACATTAGTTTGCGACAACAACTCAAGATCTAATAACATTGAATAATCTTCATTTTTAGCCATATGGAGGTGGAAGAAGAGATCATGTTCTGTCTTCAAGATACACAATGCAAGAAACAATAAAGAATGGCTTGACATTTCCATGTCAGCATGTAGTCCATGTCATAAGCATCATGTCATGTCATGTCATGAGTCCTCATGTGCCATATCATTTTATGAATTATGTAAATTCTTATTTGAAATGTATTGTAATGTGGAAGTCCCAAGGACATGTACAAAATTTAAAGAGTCATGTAAGAGTTGAAAAGTCATAGAGAAGTCAAAAAATCATGAGGGTAGTCCAAGAGTCACAAGGGAGGTAAAGGATCACCCCATTTGTTATATATACACCCTCATTGTACAAGAAAAATAATTTTCACCTTGGATTCTCCCATAAGGGATGAGAGAGATAGAGTTAGTTCTTTTGGGGAGAAAGTAGTAGCTCTAATGCTCCACCATTGGAGCTAGTGGTGGTCATTGTATTAATGTGTCTTGGGAATTTTACTTAATATTTGAAGCCTGATGGAAAACACATTCTTCATGCATGGATTATGAATATTTGTAAGACTGTTTTGTAAATGTTTATGGTTCATGTTTGTTTTCACCTATACTAAAGTACTTGAACTATTTCAGTTATTTTAGTGCTTATCATATTGAGAATGTGTTGTAATGGTTGAAACAATCGACACATCTTCGTGGACTATTCCGTTGGATGTTAGACAAATATTTCCTATTCACATGTGTCTCTGCTAGGGTGGTACTATTTAATAAATCCTTGAGGCTCACTTTATTTTCCCTCCATAGTATTAGAACCTTGACACACACTTGTAACTAAACATTCAGCAGGAAAATTGACTTGCTTTTCGAGGGCACATATGTTATTCTCTCTCTTGCTAACAACTAAAGCCAAGGAAAATATTTAAGTAGATGGAAACTGGGTTGTATTCCGGATGGGGCTCCTACACAAAATGGTGTGAGGCCTAATTGGGACCTTATAGTAGGGATACCACTTTTAATGTTTGAAATTCCAACACTGCCAATAGGTTCCAACTAGAATTCTCCTTCTGGAAAAACCTGCAATACAGAACAATCAATCATATGATCAACATTTTTTACATATCTTATAAGAAATGAAACATGGAAAAAATCATGGGATTTCACTATTAGAGGTAGTGAAAGTTTGTAAGACACTAGTCCAATTATTTCAAGGATCTTGAAAGGCCCACAATACCAAGGTGCCAACTTTGCACATGACCTAATCCTCAAGGAGATATTCTTGTGCTTGATGCACAAATACACCCATTCCCCAACTTGAAACTCCTTAAATAGCTTATTTTGATCTGCATAACTCTTCTTTCTATCATGTGTTGCCTTTAAATTCTTCTTGATAACCTGCGTTTCCTGTTCCATCTCTACAAACATGCACGATATTATCAACACCCTGTTCAGTGGATCACTCCAGCTGATGAGATTATTACAATTCCACCCATAAAGTTCCTCAAACAAACTCATCCTCAGTCACTCACGGTACCTATTATAGTAAGAAAAATCAACCAATGGAAGATACTCCTCCCACCTCCTCTGTCGATGCATAACATACATTCTCAACAAGTCCTCCAAAATCCTGTTGACCCTCTCTGTCTGTCCATTTGTGTGCAGCTGATAAGTTGTATTAAAGGTGAAGTATGTACCCAAGATTCAATGTTTTGCTTGCACAAAGGTATCCTGTTAATAATAGCTTGATGCATTACCCTCATAGGATGATCTCCCAGACTTGGTCTAGCTGTAGGTTGAGTAGCTCCCCCAAGAAATTATGCAATATGGAGGTAACTAGCCTTCCCTCCAGAAATTGCGCAATCCTAACTGGCAGCTTGTTGGACTCTAGAATTGTGCAATTCTAGCAGTCAAAACTCATAGTGAAAATTGTGCAATTTTCCCTAGTAGGGCTGCTCAACCCATAATTTGTGCAAATCTGGGCAGCAGTCAGCTACTCTGCCCAGAAATTTTGCAAATCTCCCGGAAAGCTAGCCCAACTCCTAGCTAGAAATGCACATTTTCTCCCAATAGTTGAGCAATCTCTTGCATGTGTAGCTAGGTTGACCAGTTCCCTATGGGACCGAGCAAAACTGGATTGCATGCATTGGCTGCTTCTCCCAAAGTAGCATGCAAAGGCATCCCTTGTTTCAGGGATCTATTTTTAGCAGTTAGAGGTTACATGCAAGGATCATTTCAGAAACCTCCCACCAAGTGTCGCTCTCCTGGATTTGTGGCATGAGCATCACAACCTTGATGTATCAAAACTCATCAATCGAACGCCACAGAGCTCATTCCTCACATCAACATTGCAGCTCTGACATCCCACATCACATCTAGGAGCTATCATCACACTCAGCTCAACTGTTTTGGGGTAAGCTCATTTTCCATGACTTGTGTTGCATTTCTGGCTCTTTTTGTGTTTCACTTTGTATGAACACTATCTGCTTGATTTCAATGAGTGCTTGCTATAATTTACATGTATACTAGCTTGTCCTAGCACTATTTTAGTTTTCATTGCTATCTCACTACTATCGCATGAATGAATTGTTTTGCACGAAGGATTTCCGATTCGGCGACTCGCTTTACCCACATGAGTGTTGATCTATTTACTGAATCTTTCATTCATGTTTGCATGCATTTTCAATCACTTCTACTTTCACTTAGTGTTGTCGTGCATTCAGTTCCACATTTTCTTTCAGTTTCCCATCAGCGAGTTTGGGCAGCCTTGGCCTTGGCTCTACCTCACCAAGAGCCTCATCAAGACATCATTGCGCAATCTTGAGAGGAAGGATCTATCTTCCTCTCAAGAAATGTGCATTTATGCCCAATGACTATCCTCGAGGACTGTTTTGCACATTTTTGAGGGACAGTGACTGCTAGCCCAAAAAAATTGCGCAATGCAGTCACTAAGCCTGCAGCCATTGCCAACTGAGATTACGCATTGCACAATTCCATCAATCAATAGCCAGAATGGACTGTGCATTGCATAATTCCAGTAGTCAGTCAGTCTCCTAGCAGCCCAGGCTATGCCGTGTGCAGTCTTGGTATTCAGTCTCTTGACCTCCCGACCCAAATTGTGCAACCTTCATGATCAGTCACATAGGTATGTTGCAAGTTAGTTCCCAAGTTCATTTTTGTTTTCGACTAACAAATTTCTTGCCATGAGTGTTGCCATGTCTTTAGGTATTGTAGGTGTTCATCTACCTCTCAGCAGTGCAGGTACAATGTTATCTAGAGAGCAGAGTCGAAGACACTGTTCAAAGCACACCTGGAGATGCAGTCAATCAAATGTTTATGAGCTTGCCTACTCACAAAGATATCAAGTTGTTCATAGACAAGGACATCAAGATATTATAGTATCAACATCACATCGAGTAGCATCATGAACAACAATTGATGGCAGCATACCAAATGCAATGAATGCAATGAATGTGACGAATGCAAGAGGAAGGTTGTTGAGAACATAGAGGCAGAACAAAGTTGCGAGCTCAAACAGATCTATTGATGATGAAAGAAACTTTGGAGACTCAGGCTATGAGGTCATGGTGCGACATGAAGATTGTGTAAAGATAGAGAATGGAATGAAGAAGGAGTTTCATGTGTTGAAACAACAACTCAAGGAAGAACATGAAGCTGCACAGACAGATGAATGAGTTGCAGTAGGAACAAGAACAACAATGGGCGCAACATGCACTCACAGATGAAATTGCACTCGTAGAAGTTAAAGATCCATCCCATCAGCTGGCATGGAGTAGACATGGTGAGTAGTGTTGTTGGTCACATGCAAGGGATTCAACAACATGCATGTCATTGTGCACACGCATGTGATCCAAACCTTTCAACACACTCACCAAGGAAAAGACAAGAAGCAAGTCCAACTGAGCTGAATGTGTACTTCGACAAGTTGATGCGCATGAACACTAGCACACACTTCAAGATCAGCACAGACACTATGCATCAATGTGTTTCCTTTTCAGCTGCACCAAGAAGACCATGTGCATGTTAGAAGATGATTTGGATGAAGGAGACAAACCAATGCACCGGTTGCAACAAAGGAAATAGTTCGCTTCAGCAAGATGTCACCCTGGGGTGCATGTACACCATCACAAGCATGTCAAAGAGTTGGTCTCGCCTCAACGGATCGAGTGTCAGCGATGTCTTGCATGGATTTCTCAAGCTGTCTTGTCTCACATGAGCACATGTGCATTATAATGTAACGTCACATCAAGTGGAAGTTCACGTGTCAATAGTTGGATTAAATAGTCATACAGTAGATGAAGAGTCATGAGGGTAGATGAACTGTCACAAAGGGGAATGTCAAGAGTAACCCCACTCTTTTCTATAAATAGAACCTCATAACTCATTGTAAAGGCTTTTGGTCAACCAAGCTTTTGATAAGACTATCTTGGAGAGAGTTTGGACAGTGTTGTAATGCGCCTTGGCTTCTCCACCGCATGGAGCTAGTTCATCACTTTGGAGGATTAGGTGGATGTGGCTATAACATTCCACTATTGGGGCTAGAAATTTTACATGGATGTATTTTATGACTGAAAATTACACTTCTTTATATAATAAGAGCCAACACGTTTCATGCATATGTTATATTGTATTCCAGCTGTCTTGTTTACTCTAAATGGCATATGTATTTGCTTTCTTACACCCACATGTATGGACTTCTCTGTATGAGCATGTATGAATGAATCTTTCTGAAATGTGTTGATTGGTTTAACCATCACTTTGGATTGCCAACTGACTTGCTTTCTAGCTTGTGATGCATCTTCGCTCATGTGTTCCCTTCCCATCTGAGTACTGTTAAAGGTTACTAAGGGGCACACTCATCTCACCCCCATGTGTTAGAGCCTCTCATGCACCTTCCTTGACTCATTGAAGTAGTCACACCCTTGCTACCAACAGAGTTATCGTACTTGCCTTTGTGTGAAATCGCGGTCAAGGCATTGCTATACGACCCACTGTTGGGACTCCTACACCAAACAGTCTGAGGTCTAATTGGGACTTCTTACAGGGGAGATCCCCTTGACATTTTGGCGGGTCCAACACCATCAAAAAATCCTAATGGAAGCACATTCAGATGTGTTGATGTAGCATACCATTCAATGAAAATGCACAAGCTCTTACTCAATGATGAGTTTTTTTCTTAGTACTTATAGCCAATTGCACTAACGAAGACTTTGCATGCAATTATTTTCCTAATCCACACTTATCCACCGGGTTAGGGTTAACATAACTATAATTAGATCCAAGGTCAATCAAAATATATAAATCTTAATCAAAAAGCTTACTGTCCATCTCAATAATAGATTCTTGGTGGTCTACCTGCTTGTTATCCAATGCTGCATAGATTCGAGGAATGCCTTGTCCAAAATCCCCAACTGTTTGCACCTCCTAAGAACTTTAGATCTAAGGTCTACCACCCTGATACTACAAATAATGCTTCTTGAGATGCTCCTTGCCACATATCCAATACTACAATTGTCTCCTACCATCACCTTTATTTGCTTCTCTCTAGGCTAAGACCCATGTCCCTTCTTAACAACATTAAACTTCTTGTAAGGAAAAAACTTCTCTTTCTCACCTACATCCTGAGGTCTTGTTCGATTCAGTGGCAATTTACCTTTAGTCTTATTATTCCCTTTCCAACCTTTCTTAGACTTAGTATTACACTTTTATTGCTCATAAAAGTGCTCCAACTTCCTAATGAATTCTTCCAATGATCGAGGTTCATCATACTCAATTCAATCCTTAAATGCTAATGGTAATCCACTGACAAATATCTAAAATTTGACTTTCTCATCCTTAAGATATGGTACATACCTCAAAAACTCCATGAACTTAGTCATGTACTCCTCATTTGTCATTGATCCCATCTTCAACTCACATAAATCCTTCGATTTACTGTCATAGTACCTCTTTGACAAATACATCTTTCTGAAAAGTTTCTTGAATTCATGCCAACTCAAATCCTTTGTCCTGATGTCTATAACACGCTTAACATATTCCCACCAGATGTTTGCTTCCCCCTTGAGGTTAAAAATAGCTATCATGGCCTTCATGTTCTCTGTGTAATCATGCAACTAAAATAATTTCTTCATCTGATGCAACCATGCCTCTATATCTTCTTGTTTCCTCAAATCCCTATCAAATTTAGGTAGCTTGGATTTCTTGAGTTCATGCAACAAATATCCCTTGTCACTTCTCTTGTAAGGATGATATTGATGATGACCATGATACCTGTCTTGAACATAACTAGAGTAGAACCCATGTTCACTGCTTCTCCTATCAGGTGTATCCAAGAACCCGCTATATCTGACTGTTTCATCCCTATCCGACTTGTGCCCACCATGATACCTACTTCCATATGCCCCATTAGTCCTGTCCTCCTATCCATAACTGAACAGTGGTCGTCCCTATCTCTGAAAGTCTAACAAACTCTAAAGGATAACTACATTGACCTATGTTTGTTTCTCATGTGCCATGGAAAGTCTCTCTTACGACAATGATTCTATTATTATCTGCTCTGCAACTTCTTATCTATGCCTTCAATATTCTCAATGTGTTTGCTATGTACAAGGAGTATTAATATCTTGGCTACTCATCTGATCTATAAGGGGAGTCTCGTGAACTGTTATCCACCATTTTTCTAGTCATTTTTTATTTTCTTCTTCGTGCAAATATACCATGTCAACTAAACCAAAATATAAACATAATCAACATACCTCAATGAAGTCTAGGGGAGGCTATGTCATCTGTAAAATTAGTCCATCTTAGCATGATATATGTATAATCATAATCACATCAATATATCAACCTCATGCATGAATATACCAACTACATACCATGACCTCATGCACAAAAACCATAACCATGACAATGCATGCATAACAACCACATAGACGACTGACTTGCATGCATGACAAACACATTCCGCCCATGCAATCCAAGTATTGAACCATTCTTTGATACTGCTCTATAACCACCCATCCCCCATTTACCCTCTTTCACTGACGTGTTGGGATAAACATGAAGTAGGGGCTACTATGACATGACTTGACCTCCTAGATCATGTTAAGGAAACGGAGTTGACAAAATGAAACATTACTGACCTTCCTTAAGAGCTATATGACCCACATGAGCTAAAAAAGCACTCTAGGTGCCCAAACCTTGAGCTAAATTTCCTTTTTAGTGATTTGGACTCCTAGTTTCTTGCATAACAAGGAAATACAGTGGTTGTGACCCTCTAGTCACATGGATAACCCTTCCTCCTAGTGACTGTAGTCTAGATTTTCCGTTTCTAAGAATGCGACCTTGGATTCTGAGCCACTTTTTCAGGGACAATATCCAGACCTCTACCTAGAACTTGATAGAAATTTCCAGAATGATGAATGACACATGGAAAAATCCATTAATGCAAAAATTAGTCAAGAAATTGACCTAACCAAGCCTAACCATGACAAAAATTTCGTCAAACACATTGTGAACATGTAATATACAGGTCATAAATGGATATCTGAACATAGGGGTCTCATACTTATCTAAAAGTCATCAAGAATGTCTAATGGCCTCTCACAATAGCTGCAATAACATCTATTGGTCATGTATTCAATAAACAATTGTTTATCAATCAAAACATGATAAGATCCATAGTTAGAATCTTTCATAAAACCATGCTTATAACCAACATATAACCAAAATACTAGCAATGATATAAAATCCATCAAAGCCACATAATAAAAAGTATAAATACTCATGAAATACAAGAGGAAAATAAATCTTATTAACCTATGAAAAATCCAACCAAGTCAGGGACTTACATGCACCACCTAACCATAGATTGAGTTGAACCAAATATTTCTTTCAGCCAATCACACCCATGCCATATTCCAAGCATGAACGTGGGACTCACACAAAACAACTAGGGATTTCTTACGCTTTACCTCAATACTGCCAAAACCATTGAAGGGACTCCTAGGCCCAAAATAAATACCTACACAACTAGACTTTACCGCAATCTCACCAGTATCAGTCAAGGGATTGCTAGGCCCAAACAAAAACATACACTACCAAGCTTTACCATAATCCCACCAAAACTGGTCAAGGGATCACTAGGTCCTAAACAAGCTTGGATGCCTTCATATTTATTCACCAATTCCTTAAGGATTTTTTCCATCTCCACCCTTTGGATTTACCATAATCCCACCATTATCGGTCAAGGGATTCCTATGCCCTTGGGAATTTTCTTGAGACCACCTCACCCCGTTCCAAAACCATTCAAAAATCAAAATATCAACCAAATGAAAGAATCCCATCACATAGTGGCTATCTAGAAATGTCAAGGAAAAGTTGAAACCAGTGTCACATCTAGAAAAACCCATGACAATGAAAACAATATGACCAAATACACACATGCATGTACCATGCATGCCAAAAATAGCAAGGAAATCATACATGCAACTTGATACCTACAAGTAATCTCGTTGTAGCCACTTGATCCAACTCTTCCTTACTTGATCCTTGCTTTCGCCTTCCTCTTTTCCCTTTCTTTCTCCAATAATAGAGTGCTCCAAGAATTCTCTAAGTGTACAAGAGTACAAGAGAGAGAGAAAGAATATAGAGAGAGCTCCAAAATTGAACTAACTAAAGCTATGAACTGATCCTAAAAAACCTTTTTATCATTGAGGCCTATATTTTCTTCAATTTCCTCTATTTTCTTTCAATTTTCTCTTCACATGCAACCTGTGACCTTTCACCTTCCTTTTCTCCTATTTTCATATGTTTTCATAAATATATGCCAATTAATGTCTCTTTGCCTTTTCAAAGCCTTTTCCAATGCATTTACCAATTCCCCTTAGCCATAATAAACCAAAAAGAATACTCACTAGGATGTTTTGCCCAACATTCAGTTTGAAATACATGTCCCATGACCTTGGTCTTATTTTTTCCTTTATTAAATTTTATTACATGAATTTTTAACCCGGGGCTATTATAGTTAAACTACAATAATTTTAATTTAGATGTCAAGATGTAAACGACAAACAAGTTTTATTTGATTTTATTTCTTTTGAGGTTATCTAAAATCACTTAACAGCCATAACATGATATATAACATGTTCATAACCTAAATTGTTGAAGTTCCATTTTAAGTAAAATAATACATCAACTTGGTTGTTACATATTGAAATGGATTTTCTATAAACCAAATATGTATGGTCCATGTATATAGATCTATAAAATTTCTTGCATGCTCATCATGAATACTATACACATGGTTAAGAAGATGAAAATTTTAATTAAATCTAAGTCTAAATCTCTATTGATTCTAAATTTTAATTAAATTTTAGATCTATGGGGTTCACATAAGGATCTTATCCCTAAAATAAAACCTCCTTGAGATTTGGTGTACTTTAGAAACTTGAGAACCTCAAGGAAACTAAATATTATATAACATATATGTACACCATTATGAATCCTTCCTAGATAAGAGGGAAACATTTCTCTATTCAAATTTACAAAATTATAAGGGTATTCAATTGTCACATTTATAGATTAAAAAATCATACATTTTAGATCTCTTATACTAGATTAGATTACACTTGACTGTTATAGACTTGGCTTCAGGGCTTTTCATTTGCATCATCTACTCATTTGGCCAATGGCTCATAGGAATGCAAGTATACATAATACGTTCATGGTCAGATTCTGTCATCTTCCATCTCCTTCGTTCACCTTTCTATGTTTTGATTTCTATGAGATTGATTCGAGATGTTAACTAGATGATTGTATTGACAAGATATATATTCAGGAATAAAATCTCTATAAATGATGTGATCAGTCTGTTTTTTAACCTTTTCAAGAAAATGTCCCATCATAACCATGTCATCAATTTGGTATGTGAATTCTCCATCTTCATATGGTCTCACCAACCTACTTTTCACCTATGTGCATCGCATCAAATAGTAGGCCACATTATCTTCATTTCCTGCGAGGGTAGTGGCAATAAAAAAATCACCTACAACTAAAATACAAAATATGTATTAGTTAAATGCGTTCAACATTTCAATTTATAGATGATCTATTAATGATAGATGGGCCACATACATTCCCTTACAAGACAAGAGACTCGAACATGATCAAGTGAAACGATGGCTTCTTCATTGTGCATATCTTGCCATGTCAGAATTGGATGAGGTCCCTTTGGATTAAGAGGAACATATTTCCATCCTTTCAAATACCCATGTTTTTCACAGTGATCAAGTGTACATCGATCAACACCAATGAAAAACTTACAGAAACTTCCAAGTTTTCTTATATCGATGGAAAATATTCCCCCACGCCTTTTGTTGGACACCTAATCCTCAATGGGTTAGTGTGGAAGCCGAATGGGCAAAAGGAGTCCAAGAGACCTTGGGATGTGAATCCCAATGGTCACAACAATGTACTATAAATGTATATCAAATGTTAATAAAATTGTATTGCATGATTTATCATTCATATTCCTTTGCTGTCCATGTGTGTTTAACATGGTATCAGAGCAGGCGTATTCCTGCCCTGCATAAGTAATTTGAGCCATTTGTTTTATGGCCTTTCTGTGCAGTTTATTTCTGCCATATTCTTTTATACAGACCTGCACTCTGTCTGCCACTTGAACATGAAACGTTCCTCTGCCTGACACTGCCAGCACTGCCTCTGTCCTAACATAATGCCTCTGTCGTTCTGCCACACCTGCGCTGCCCTAAATTCGCTCAGAATCCAAAACCGTTCCATATTTTTTCATCTCTGGGCTCTGTCCATTAATGCATCTGTCCACTTAGTGTTGTCTGGCGGATACTCGGCCTTCTTGCAAAGAGGTAAATTGGCTAGTGAAGGTATGGCAGTTTTGTTTCGGGAAGTGTCATGCGCTGAAACTGTCGAATGATTATTGCACTCATGTCTATAAATCGTTGAGCGCAATTAGTGAGACAGGCAGTCTCGCTGGAGTTGAACTTGCTCCCAGGAGCATTTGTAATGCATTTATCCCAGCAAACATCTGTAAGTTTTCCTACGAATCCATTCATCATCGCTTTTCACTTTTCTTGCTCGAGAAAGCTCTGTAATTACGAACTCATTGAGGGAGAATCCATTGTCTGCACTCCCACACTTCAGCCCTAAAATGCAGAACAAAACTTCTCGAAGCAACAGTGCCCACTACTGTGACCTTCTAATGCCCCTTATGGAGTGTCAGATTGCTGGCGAGCAAGCGCTCTGTTGGAAAGCAAATAACATTTGAGGGATGAGATTATGTAGTAGAGGAGCTCACTGAAGATAGTTTCCGCGGGATTGACATTGCGACATTGCTTTGTTCAGTGCTGGTGGCTCAATAAGCAAGAAGTTCAGACCCATAGCTGCACAACAGGGGACAGTTGTAGTAGACAACAGCTCTGCGTTCCGTATGGATGATGGTGTACCCCTTGTGATTCCCGAGGTGAGTTCTTGAGTGTGTATCGGGGCGCTGTTTTGCCTGAAATGTAACAAATCCAGTCCCCTCTCGAATAAGTCCCTTTTCAATGTTCTTGACACCAGTTATTGCAACGATGAATCCATAGAGGCCACTGCAAGTTCTTTCGACATCCTGCATGAGCTTAGAGACGAGCTTGTCGCACAAGTGAGGGCCGAAGTGGCGGGGATGCAGCTGCATATTCCGCTCTAAAACTGTGTGAAAAAAAAACATTTTCTACTTTCCAGGGTTTGAACACCGTTATCTCCTAAAATTGTACCGAATGGAAATGATTAGCTCGAGGGTCAACGGGCTGGAGTTTTGGCTTTAGTAGGCACGCGTAGCTCAGTCCCTTCCTGGAGTCTGATGGATGAAGTGGTACGCTGCCGCCCTTTGCTGTGCTATGAGATGCTGAGAAATTTCGAGTTGCCTGCGCTATATCTCTATTGGTAATAGCATTAACATTGGTTGAACGCGCAAGTTTTATGGAGATGAATAGTGGAGATACATCATTTGAATAGAGGGATTTCTTGAGTATTTTTTGACCTCAAAATAATAATATTTTCCATATTAGATTGTTCAAGTCAACCGACATTACGTGCTGGTGTTTGATTTTACCACAACATTGCCAACCACCGAACATGATAATTTTTTTACAAAGAATGTCGTTATTCCACATATGCCTTCAATAGTACCTTTCATAAATATCACCTGAAAGCACCCTGAATAGCGTGTGTACTATTTCTTTCTCTGTCGCTTGTTACACAAACAGAATCAGGTGCTTGGTACCATTCATTATCTTTTCGAGTAAGAAAATATGCATCAGATATAAATACGTCACTGTATTCATTGTCATCATAGAGGCTCTGGATCACCAATCCCAACAATGGTGCTACCACTTCCAGACATGAACACTGCATTATACTGGTCGTGATTTGCTCCAAGCACTTGTTGTTTTAGTTTTTTCAAAGATGGTAATACTTCAAAAGCAGGAGGCTCCAGATCATTGATGTAGACATTTTGAAAAATTCCATTAGTTGATATCTCTTCAAGCAAACGAAGAGGATCTATTGTACTAGCTTTATTCAGCTGAAAGCGCTTATATACTTCAGCAGTTGAACACTCTTGTTGTGGTTTCATAAGAACCATAGGAGTATCTAAGGAAATTGGAGGGGGATATCTTGCACAAGGCATACAGATCACAGGAAGATATGTATTGATTTGATTCCTAATTAGCAAGTTTCATGGTATTATAGATCGAATTAGTGTATTTTCTTAAAGGTTGTTCATATCAGAGATTTTTATTGAAGTGTTGCCAGGACAAGTTCCCTTGGATTCAAGGCTGGTACAGGAAAATATTTTTTTTGAGGCCTAAATTGCTTGTAGCTTTGTTGGAAGTTAAATTCTTAGGTGAATTGAAGAAAATTCATTTTTTGAGTGAGGACTCTATTTTCCAGATATCACCATTCTTTGTGTGCTGAATCTATTGCAAGCTGATTGATTTGAAGTATAAAAGAGCAATTGGTGTCCATCTTTTCCTCATTATTTTACTATTTTTTTAGGATTAAAAATGGTTCCAATTAGTGCAATATTAGAGTTAGTGGACAATCTAATACTCTCTACTATGAATAATACAGTCAAAATCAGCAAGGATTTTCTCTCAGAAATTCAGACATGTCTACAAAATGCACAGGAAAAGATTGATTTTTTGCAGCTTGAATCACAGCTACAGCAAGAAGAGCTACATCAGA
>APFE030531869.1:0-22767 GCA_000404065.3 Pinus taeda | reverse complement strand
AAAAATAACAATAGAGGGATTCTATGGGGCATAGTAATAACAATATGGGGACAATAGGGGAACACCAATATTAATAAGGGGTACAACTACAATAGTAATGGGGTAATCACTAGTATTATAGGGACCCAACATAGACCTTCATCGCTTGGCCTTTCCTGTGGAAATTTCTCACTCGGTTCTAGTTTTGGGGTTTCGATATGTATTTCTTTGACATCGTTCCTCTCTATGACTCTTATATCCTCTTAACACATTGGAAGAGTTGCTTGCGATGATACTTGCATATCCCATATCCCAAGGATATGTTTCCCATGATCTCTAGATTTTTGGATCGAAGGTCTATAAAGAATATGCAAGAAAACATACATTTCTCTTGAATGATGAGTTTTCGAGTCTCGATGAGCCTGATACATCTTGTTTGAACCCGAGATACACGTGTTTGAAGATGAAGGGGAAGGAAGAATATAGATAAAATGGGGATGATGTTGTCAAATTGGCCATAGTTCAAAGTTTGAAATTTGGAATTTTAATTTATTAGGTGTGGAGTGTGATTATCTTTTGTATTCAAAGGTCTCAGCCAGATGTATACCCTAGGAAGATTGTACACCGCTCCATGCTGGGGGGGACTTGTCCCCCCTGCAGGGGTTCGGAGGGATCCCCTGTGGCTGGGGGTTAGGGGGCCAGTAGTCCCTCGACAAGGGTTCGGTGGAAGAACCCCCGAAGCTAAAAACAGATGTAAAATTTCCTTGTAAAAGCCTAGTAATTTCTAGTCAATCTGGGTCGTTCATTAGGCAGATGATCTGATGGTAGAAGTTATGTTTAATATAGGTTTTTTTACCCTATAAGGCAACCCCTCACTATATATAAGGGAATTGTATTACGTCTATGTAGATCTGTATTCAGAGTGAGGAAAAAAGAGGAGATTGAGAGCGAAGAGAGAGTTACAGTGGATCTGTTGTAGGTTGTATCTCTTCAATTTGCTAGATAATATAATAAAACAAGGACTGGCTTTTTCTCCGTGGACGTAGTCCAAACTGGGTGAACCACATATATCTGTGTCTCTCTTGTTTTATGCATTTTTTGTGTTTATGTTTCTTCAATATTTTATGTGTTCCATTACTCTGTAATATATAATTTTCTAACATGATTCATATTGTTTGAGCTAGGGTGGTTCTGGTTTGGGTCTTATCGCCTCCTATTTCACCTTGTGATTTTTATAGTCACATCAATTTGATCTAACCAAAAGGAATTCATTCATTAATTAAATGAAAAAAATGATGGGTCCTCAACTGAATATCCCCATCCCTACACGTCAACAGACTCAACTTTATCAACTTCCTATGCCTCCATAGGGTGTAGCTACTTCTAGAGATGGGTCAGATCTCACATGGAGCAAATTAAGATTCTTGACAATGGAAGTTGGGGAAAATGTGTACGAGGTACGATAGAAAAAGTCTTCTTCCCTTTAAGCCCTAAATGTCATCTATGGAAATCACAACAAACCCTGAGGTGATAGATAGTTTAAGAGATGGAAATTATGAAGAAGACATAATCCCCATAGATAGTGAAATGCTACTAGATTTTCGAGAAGGGAAAATAAACTTACATTGTTTTGGAGTGTACATGGATGAAGGGTCATTGGAGCAAAGGAAATCCATGATGATGTATGAGAGGTTCATGTTGAATGTGGCAAGGAAGGTCTTGGAGGGCTTGGGATATCTATATCTCCACAAAATTGTGCATAGAGACATAAATCCATCCTATTTGTTGATAAACAAGAAGTAAAAATTGTACAGTTCGAGGCTATGAGAATTTTGTCTCAGAAATTGTCCCTGCAATACGTATGTTGGCACCTACTCTTACATGAGCCTAGAAATTATACCCTTAATTGAATCTCTCTGGGTCATCATCAGCCAACACTCTTTCTCATTTTAAAGAAGTAAATTTGAATTATATATTTGCTTCACCATTAGGGCAAAAGGAGCCACCAAAAATAAAGGATCATCATGCCTATATTAGGGATTTTTCATTTATTTTTTATTTTTTTCTTTCTGCCTTGAAAATTTTTGTTAAGGGTAGGAAAGTATTATATACAAGGTGTTAATTTAGCTAGTGCTTCACTTTCTACTATGTTTCTAGGTCAAATGATCAATAAAACATTTTTATCATTATATGTTTATCATATGTATGGATTGTAAAACGAATGAGTGGACATGTCTTTCTACAATTATTTAGCATGAAGTATTGCATAGCAACATTCTTGAGAGTTTCATCTTAACTTGCCCCATTTCCCTCAATAAACATTACCATCAATGCATGCTCAAGAGTACACAATTAATATTATGTTTCCATTGTGTGAGAGATTTTTCATACTTCTTCACATGAGACCAAATCATGTAATCCAAAATTACTAATATAAAACTAGCCTTTTCTGTACCAACGATTTCACATTACTATAAAAGTTACAGAGTATGGGTCTGGTCTATGTGAGGTTTGCATCGGGTCTTTGATCTTGAAACTGATCTGGCTTGGCCCAAATTGTTGGCTCTGGTACCATAACCCGCCCTTCAAAATCACTCTTCGATTTTGTTAGTGCATTAGATTGCAAACATAACTCAAACTCAAACTCAATTACAAACCTTAATATTTCCTAAAAGATAAGTTCAGTATTATATTTATTTTCTTATTTTATATTATCTGTTATGTGCGAGGGGTTTCCATAATCCCAGTACTGAATTTTTTTGGTTCATGATAAAAATATCATGCGCCTCTTCTAGGTGAATTCTTATATTTTTTGAAATTGTGTCCATGTGCAAGCTATTTTGTGATATAATTTACAATGTTCCTTTCGAGAGAGGTATTGAAGAATTGTGTGTACACTGCAGGTCATGCTCTAATTCATTTCAATTGAGTATCTATGTTGGTAAAAATTGAGAAGCATAGCTTTTATTTGTCAAAATTTGAGTTTCTGAGGCACTAAATCTTCTATATAAATCCGAACTATGTCTTTCTTCGCATAATTTTTGAATTTTCTGCTAAAAAATGTTATTTTGGGATTTACCTAAATTCAGGGTAAAAATAGTGTGTGTCATTTGTTTTAATCTTAGGTTCATGAAAGAGAAATTATCATTTGTTTTAATCTTAGGATCATGAAATAGTAATTTTGTCCTTAACATTTTAGATTTTTATTTCTTGGATTGAACAAAAGCCTCCAACATTATAGTTTATACAATGCACTTTTAACTACATATAACTCTATGTTAAGATCCATTCTATGGCTTAATTTACGAACCTAAATATTAGGGAAGATATTAGGATTGAAGAGTAAAGTATAAGCCATTTCTCATGAATTGTATGCACAAGTGACCTTGCTATTTTTGGTTGGATTTTGAGATCACGAAACTAATGGTTAACTTTGTGCTTATTAGGTCCTCATATTTTTAATATGGGTTGGGAGGTGCATTGTTACGGCTTACAAATATTTGATATCATGGTTTGTCTACCTTTAATTTTGCTTGTAATTGTCTTGGTGACTTGGGTTGCTCCAAAAAGGATGTAATAAATTTGTAGGAAAGAGGAGTATTCCTACCAATCATCTATGTCTTACCTAATTTAGAAGGTAAGATTATCCCAACCCTCTTAATGGTTTTCCTGGTCAACTAGACACCCCATAAGGAAGCAACACAGTTGTTGGAAAGAGGGTTCTAGCTATGTGCTTGTCTAAAAGGTCTTAACTAAGCTAGATGGTAACATTGTGCCAAAGCTTGTAATGAAGGTAAGATACCTCATGTGCCTTGTTTTGAATAAGTCTTGTCAAATTGTTCTTAAAGGTGAAACCTTCTAAACTTAAGGTAAGTAAATTATCCCTCATCTCTTAACCGAACATAACAATCTGTTTGTCTTATTTTGTAAGAATGTCAGTTTTGATCGATAAACTATTGTTGGAGAACCATTATGAAAGGATTTTGTTATAGCTGTTCTGTTTTGATGATGGATATCAGTTTTGTGATGTTTGTCTCTATTTTAATGACCTAACTATGATTGGGAAAACATTCTCATTGAACCCTCAGTTTGAAAAACCTAGCATTTGCTGCTACATTTTTATCTAGGAATATTAATCCTTTAAAACGTTTCCTTGTTTGTAGCCATGTACTATTCACTTGGAAGTTGAAGTAACAAAACTCAAACAAGAGAAGAAGGAATTGTGACAAAAACAGGTATTGTGGACAAACCTATAATTGATATAAAGATCCACAAGATGTACTGCTTGCTTTGGGAAATTGGTTATTTTATTATCATAAAATCTATGTACCAATTATTGATGGATATTTTTGTCTAAAATATAGGAAGAAATGGCTGAACTGCTAAAAAACAGGTATACAAATAGAGAAATTTGGATTTTCCATCTGCTTGGATGAATATCTATCTATGCACACCATTTGAATTTGGGTATTAATGTTATTGTCATATCATGTTACAATAATCTAGATAACAGTTTTGAGGGGGGTGTAACATGGCCTTGAACTTTTGTTTTTTACCCATGAGCCCATTCATCACCATTTTTCCTTAATTTCAATTAGTTTTTATATATTTTACTAATATGTTTGGAGAGGAAAAAACCTTTAGCACTGTGTTTGTTAAATGTGATTGGTATATGTTGATTTGATTCTTTTAATTTTTGGTTGGTTCATGTATTTTAATTTTAATTTATTATTATTCACGTTCACAAATAAAATCCTATTCGTGAGGGTTTAAGGCACAAATAATTCATCTTGAGGATATTGGATCTACACGTGTGTGTGAGTTCACTTATTTTGGGGTGAATTTAGTATATATGTATAGTTATTTATCAAGCAAAAGATGCACTAAAATTATGAGATTTAAAATCTCTTGAAATTGCAAATCTATTGGCATATTTGTGTTGCAAGAGTTTTTATTGTTCTATTTTTTCTGTCCAACTCGAATGTAAATCTAGCTATTGTGTTTTTAACCATTCCATTCAAACATATCATTTTCAATTTACTAATATTTGTGATTCCTTTGTAAAGTGATTTTATTAAGATTACTTGACTTTGATCTAACTATTTTTATTTTTTTTTCTAATTTGGATGTATCTTTATTTTAACTATTAAATTCAAAAAAGTGTTGTAGTTACAAATGAAATAAAAATAATCAAAATTATGACTTTTTTTTTTCACTTTCTGGTCCACGGATACCCAGGTCAGTGGGTAGCCGCTACATCTAGGGTTGTTCAACATTGAGTGGACGCCACCCGAACGGCATCAACATCCCTCAGCCTATTTACTGACTTGACCCCAAGAGCTTTCAGGAATTGACCCTATGACCTCCCATTGGCGAGGCACTTGATTTGGTCGATTGAGCTAACTCTTATGGCTATTCAAAATTACGAGTTATTGATATTTTATTTTAATTTTAATTGTTTTATTATTTTCTTTAACGAAATTTTTTTAATAGCTATTATTTTTGTTGCCATTTTTATTGTGAATCTTAAAAAAAAATAGTTTCATTAACCATAAAAATAGAATTAATTTTAAAATTGTTTGGGTAGTTAGTCTTGGAAAAAAAATAAAATACAATCTCATTGATTGCAATTCCCCCACTCCTAGTTGCGTTCCTTTGCACCTCTTGGTGCAATTGCTAGCTAGCTTGTTGTGTGAGTCATGCTACATGGGTGTGACATTAAGCTAAATCCATTGAGTGACATTTATGAAGTTAAAAATAAGGGCTGCATCATTTTAGATTTTAAAAATATTACGCCATTATGTGCCTAAGCATTTTTTAAAATCAATGCTTATATATGCAATTTCAAGGACTACCATAACTATCACATAATTTGTTAAAGGGTGCTACCTTAGTGGAAGAGCAACTGCTTTATACATAGGGGGTTGGTGGTTCGACTCCACTGTGTCCTAATATGAATTAGTCAATGATATTATAGTTTATTTTTAATTAAATACTTTTAATATTGGTTTATTTCAATGGTGAGATATTTCTCTAGATTCATTATTTTATACTGTCTCTAAGGAGACAAAAATGATGTTGTATAATTTTTTAATGTAATTTTTTATTGTCTCTAGAGAGACAAAAATGAAATTGTCCTTGGAGAGACAACGATGTTTATGTTATATATTTTCTTGTAGACCATATTTGAAGGAAATTTAATTTTAGATAATTTAATTTGAGACACCCGCTGAACGACAATATTTAAGATAATACACAAGTTTTCTTTTATCTCAAGTTAAGACAATTTAGCCAAAAATTAATATGTAATTTATAATTAGTGTTAAAAAGATCACAAATTCTCCCCCAATTAGGGTGTGAGCTGGCCCCATTGGGCTTTTCTTGGCACATTTTTTAATGCATATGTACGAGAATTTTCAAGCCACACTCTGCATGCAAGATGCACTTGGAGAGGTGGCAGTGTGCATGCATAGTTTAATTTCCCTCAATGAGGGTGGAAACATTATTATGATAAATGTTAAGGTAAGGTTTCACTCTTGCTTTATGGGTAACTTTGTCTATGACCATAGGCTTATGTGGATTTCGTCTGAGCTGGTCGTTCTGCGTAGCTTGTGGCTGTCATGTACTCCATCTCTTGTAAGAGGTTATTGGTATGTTTCCACCCTTAATTTAGCTTCCTCTCCATGTATGGATAATTATATTTTGCCTTCGAACTACGAGCTACATGGTTTTGTGGTTCGATGGGATTCGAATTCGAATTTCCTAGAGCATGGCCTCATAGGGCTTCTGGTTTTGGTTAAATATTTATTTTTGTGTGTCCTCATGTCTATAGTGCATGCGATTTGGTTGTCCTGCAGTGGATCCTAGAGAATTTGGTTGGTAGAAGGTTTTGTATGAGGTGATATTCCTTGCTCGAGTAAAAGTGAAGAGAAAAGGGTTTCGATCTCTGGTAAATTTTGTTTGGTTCTAAGGTATTAAGCTTTGGGAGAGCTTGAATTCGATCCTTGGATGTATGTAGCACCATCATGACCCGCATTGTTATAGATTTGAGGTTAGGAGAGCCCTGTTGGCCCTTTTTATGGTATACCTAGACCTATTGGTTAGGGTATGTCAAGTTTGGCACTCTTGTCTAGTGGTGGGACAGTCTTGGTCTTGGGGACACTCTTGGCTTAATTCCTATCATCATAGGCTTACTTTTGTGGAAGCACATTATTTTCTACAGCCTGGTCTCTTTATATGGGGTGTCGATAGAAGGGGTTTTGTGGGTTGCAGGCTTAAGGTAACCATTGGCCAAAATTCTTTTGCTTTTCTTTTTGTAACATCAAATTATGTGATGACCCTATATAATTCAGGGTTCTTGAATGTGGATAGTGTTGTTAGTCAATTTAGGGTCGTTAGTGGGAAAAAGTGGAAAAAGGGAAAAAGTGGAACCATTAAATTATGTTGGCAGTCGATTCACTGTAAGATTCGAAGCAAGTTCCTTAGTTTTTTGGTTCTGTTGGAAATTGTTTTAATAGGTCTGCAACATTGGATCGACCATTGGCAACACCGGGCATCTAATTTGCGACCTTGTTTGGGTCAACATCTAGGGTTAGACACAGGTCGATCTCTATCAAGCAATAGTAAAATCGTGGTCACAGCCACTGGTAAGGGTACGAACGGACGCAGGAGCTCCTAGTTGTGGGAAGCAGAGGAAGGCCTCCCCTTCTCAAATTTGTCAACCTAGTCCTTTTGAGGGGGCGAGCCAAGGACACAATCCAACCTCTTGTATAATCTAGGAAGAAGGTCATGCATACCATGCTAGTGGCTCCAACCCATCCAAACAACTTATTGCAGATTGGGAGGCTAATATTCGACAAACTAAACAAGATTTTGAACTTGATATGGATGACTAGAAAATTGTGATCCCCGACTTAGGCAACACTTGTCGAAGATCATCTCAATACAAGCAGACAATTCATTTGTTTTGGATGATGAAGAGCATTCTGGCTAAATATTTAGAGTAATTTACTCTTGATATACATTTCCCCCTTCATGGACACCCTCAACATACCAAAGAATTTCAAAAAATACAGTTTCAATTAAAAAATAGAATGGTCGGCTCAGCTAAATAGAGTAACATATCCCATGTATAACCCACATGAATCTATCACATTATAATGTGGAGGACTCTACACTAGTGGATTGAGCTGATGATGAGTAGTGACAATTCATCTTTACTTCTAGTTTTGCATAATACAATTCCGTAATTATAGTCTTATTAGTAGTTATGTTTATAGATGTTTCGAAAATAGAAAGAACAAAGACTCTCAAACTGACATAGCATGGATGGTTAGCCTTATTATTTTTTATTTTTGGATGACATATTTTGCAGGTAGGTGGCCAACAGACTTGGTTTCCCTCTAGGAAGGTTGAGACCACCTAAATCTTAGACATATAGATGTAAGCTACTATATTTTCAAAAACTAATAGAAAGGTACTAGCAAGCTTAGAGAAAAAGATCATAAAATCAATTTCAAATAAATTTATTTGATTTTATATTTATATGAAATTTGGAAGAAACATTTTTACAATAATATTTTAGAATGAATATTGAATATGAACTCAAGCAGAACTATAGAATTGAGAGAGATAAATTGAGGATGAAAATACTAATGGACTTAAAAATAATTGTAAATCAATACAATTTTGGACATGGCACAATAAAATCCTCCTCTTTGAGACACTTTTTACTCTTGTTACATTTATATGAATGAGATGTTTGGGGATACTGCATATCTAGAGAGTCATGAACAAAGATATAGCATGTCCAATATAATTTTATAACCTATAGTATGAAAGTTATATGTAATACCATGTATCTTACCTTTCTTGCATAAGTTATAGGATATTTAGACACTTAGGAGTTAGTTAATTTCACCTTTGTCTAATGTGTCTATTAGGTAAAAGTGTGTCTCTTTACATTAGTTGCATTGTAATATGATCGTCACAATATGTTTTAGATTTAAAGTGATCTGACATCTAATATTTGCCTCAATACTAGATACTATTAATATGTGGTTTAACACCTGATTGATCCATGATATTTACTCAAAGGGGGGGTGGGTCATGGATGATGATCAATTTTGATAGCTCTCTTATGTAAAATATTTTCTTTTACATTAATCAAAATTGAGTCAATTGGCTACATTGACTAGGCCCATTGGTTGTTTCTTTCTTAGAGGGCTTTAACCGCGTAAAAATATTTGCACTTTGGTCTTTGATTTAGTCTTGTGAGTAGTTATTAAAGTTGTTCATCCTATATGGAATACCTATTTATCCAAACAATAAGAAATCTCTTTCCAAATTGAGAACATGACTATGACTAGGTACCTAGTGCATAAGAACTTATTAAATAAAATGGATAATGAGAGGATTCCTAAAATTACTTTGTATTATAACGAAAACAACTTTATGTCAGGTAATAATGGCATAAATATGCCTAATTTTTTACCAATGTGTAGGGTATAAATGAGGAAATCATATTGTAAATTGAGGATAATTATCAAAATATTATTATATTTAAATTGAGGGGAAAATTGTAGTGAGGTGAAGCATTAAAGGAAAAAGAAAATTAATATATTATAATGATATGATCAACCACAATATAGAAGATCAAAATTTCATTTTCATATTAACTATGTGAAAAGAAGAAATTAACATTCCTAAACTGATAAATAATTCCCGAGAGCTCTAGAGAGAAACCACGTGCTGGCCAATTCTCAAGATGTAGGATGAAAGAATATATTAGCTTTGTGACACTAAGAGGAATTAATATGAATAATCCTTTCTCTTAAAATTTCCAATATATACCTAGAATATATTTCAATTTCAAATGATTTGTCACATTACCAAGCTTCCTAACCTTATAGCTGAACAAAATTAGGGGAAAGTTATGATGGATAATCATGATTAAATTTATAAGATTATTTATGTGGATTCCATGTATGCCAACAATTATTTCAAGGAAGTAGATGCATTCAAATATCTCAAAAGTGATCTCCATCACAACATTAACCATAATTATAGTATTGAGAAAATGATAAAAGAAGGGTGAGAAGCTTATTGTGGACTTGAAAACAATTGTAAAACATTGGGCCTTTGGATGTAGGGTAAGAGGGGGCTCATCTTTGAAACTTTCATCACTCATGTTCTCTTATATAGTTGTGAAGTTTGGTGCTATAACATCTCCGTATAATTGTTGTGAAATGTAAAATAAATTCAGGAGTATTTTATAACATATACTCTCGAAATTAAAGGCAATAGATTGTATCTTATCTTTCTCAAATCAATAGACATTTCCGTTTTTTAGAGGAGGGATACAAGTAGCTATGTAATATACAAAAATACATAATGAGGATGGAGAACAATAGGCTTCCTAATATTGATTCAAACTTCAAACAAGATGACACATTTGTACAATTATCCATGGATATAGTGGTCATCGATCTTCGAGGTTCACAAACCACAAATAAAACAAATAACAAACTCTTAGGAGCCCTAGTGCGAACCATGACATTGGACAATTCTTAAAACATCATTAGTCGAAAGTATTTACTTTGTGACATTAAAAGGGTTGAAGGTACACATTTTTTTGTTAAAATATCTATTACATCTACATTAAATCATAATTTAAAATTTTGCTATAATAATCACTTTCTTAACATTCCAACTCATAAAAACTATAATGATTTAGGAAAACATCTATTAAATTTTACTTATCACAAGAACTAAACTTAAAAAGTAAAACAAATGAATCATTGCATTTCTTAATTTATTGTAAACCAAATTTGATATGTGTTAATCACCATTTCCATCTTTATCTCACATATATATATTAAGATAAAAGAAATATCATAGATTCATCGTGAGCATAAAATCATAAATCTATCTTAATTTCTGTTAAAGCCAAAGTTTGCGTCTCATTCTTCTTTTAGGTTCTTCTTAGGACTTAAGAAATTGGAAGTTAAATAATTTTAAGCGATTAAAATCGTCCATTTTAGTCATTAAAGATTGGTTTATAAAACTATATAAAATAACTTTTGTTAAATTTAATTTTTTTAAAGTGAAAATCCTTTAAATTACTCCAATTTTTAAAATTTTGAAAGCTTAATCATTTTTGGAATTAAAAAAATAAGACTAAAAAATAAATATAATTAAATTTTTAATATAACCGTTATAAACACAATTTCTTTTATAGTTGATCAAAGCTTATGGTAAATTGTATGTTGTAATTTGTGTTCGTTGCCTTGCTTGACGCTCACTCGACACGAAAGGTAAAAACCAATATAAACGGAGGATAGAGTTAAAATAAAATAGTCAGAGTAATAGAGGATAAAGTTAAAATATAATAGTTAGGGTAGGGGAAGGATGACAACGTTGATATTATTAAATAATTAAGGAAATAGGGAAATAAAATATCGTTAAAATTGAATTCTAATTATTTTAAATAGATAAATTAATAAATTTTAAAAATAATTATGTTTATATCCGTCAAAGTGGGGTGAAATACGAACTCTAAATATTGAACCTATCAACCAACACAATCACACCACTTACCCACTTTTATCAAAAAAAAATTTATAAATCAATTTTTTTATTAATTAATTAAATAAAAATATAATCTTTTAAAATTAAAATAAACATCCCTCTCTTTTAACTTTATTTAGATTAACTTTTTAGCTTAGGTAATTTTGTATTGATGTAACCTAGTAAATTGAACTTCAAACAAAGTCCATGTTCAACCTAGAGAAGGAATAGTTACTAGGACACGGAATCGTTAATATGACATTGAAGACCGTTTTAAACGGTCAATACGGAAATTTGGGGCATCATGTAGATTTGAATGTAAGAAAGCTTCAAATTGTTAACCCCAACATAAATTCGACCGTTTGAACGCAGTTCCTATGGAGATGACAACACTATTATAGCCAAGGTAAATATGGCCGTTTGAAAATACAACAGATTTCCGTTTTGATTGTTCTACTTCAATATATAATTGACAACTTAATCGTATATGTCACTTCCTTCCGCATTTCACTTCCACCATCGTCTGTTTGGTTTCTTTCGTATCACATCCTTGTATATTTCATGAATCTATTCTTCCTCGTAACAATTAGGGTTCTTTCCACTGTATGACCCAGTTTATTTCGTTGGATCTACTCTTCCCCGCAACAGTTAGGGTTCGTTTCGTTGTGAGGTCCAGTGTATCTCCCGCATAAACTCCCTGCATTGTGTTTTGGTTGAAAGATCGGAACAAGTTGCAGGTTATTATTATTGTTGCTGAAAATGACAAGGGAAGGTATAGGTTTTTGTAATGGACAACTTTATTGTGGAATTCTTAGTTAAATTCAAATAAATATTAATGCTGTTGATGTACATAATTTTCAGAGGAGTGGAAGGCGTTTCTTGCGGAATTCTCGAATGATGACCAGAATTTTATGGATGATCTAAACGGTGACGATTCGGAGTCAAACCAAAACGAAGACGTACACACTGAAAATTATCTTACATGTTCTCTTACCTTTCCTAAATTGATACATATTTTTGCATTTCACATGTTAATGTCCGACGTTACACGACGTGTTTTTGAAATGGGTGTTCGTTTTATTTGAACAGGAGGATATTTTTCCAGTGCCTGCACAAGTCTGTGTTCCTTCTCTAAAGGAATTAGAGAAGCGAGACAGTGAAAAAGAAGCTGAATCGGAGGAGAGACGAGAAAGGTCGCTCTGGTGGATTCCTGATCCGAGCAAGCAGCGCGCCTTGGCTGAAGCATTCAGTGCTTTGTAGATCTGGTAATGCGATCACCTGCCAGTCAAATCAAGGCAGCATCATAATATCTTTACATTTTGAAACAAAATTGGACCGCCTTAGTTTAATCTACGACAAATATACGAAGAAACAATTACATTTTCAGGAAAAGGGTCGTCATTCACTCTTATGACATAAATCTAAATACATTAGTATCTTGAGGCTAAGTTTAAGATTAAAATGTTTTCCTTTCAACTAACTTTTCCGTGTTCTGCCACAATGAGATTTTGGCCTTATGTACCATTTTAATAAAAAAGCAGTTTAGCTCATTCCCATTCTTTCTCTAAGATCGGTTATACCACAGTGATATTCTACAGTTGTAATAAATAATCAGTTTTGTTCATGTCCTTTCAAGTTGCTACACCTAATATGAGTTACCTAATATCAGTTATAGAGCTGGGCCTTCAGAAAACTTTTCTGGGGACGTACCAAATCAAATAATCAGGCCTAACTAAATCATAATAGACAGAAAGCAGAGAATTTATGTGGGTGATACACTGAAACGAAACCGTATTGTTCTGGGTAGAGTAGATCCAACGGAATATATAAAACTGCGATACCAGAAAAGCCAACAGGCTATGTTGGAGTTGAAATGTGAAATGCAATGACACATCTGAGTAAACTAATAATATAGATTTTCAATGAGAAGCACCAAAGTTAAATTTGTTATGCTCTTAAACGGTCATATTTCCGTTGAGTATAGAAGTTTTGTCGTTTGAATAGGAACCGCTTTGAAAAGGTCCAATTGGTTGACTAACTTGAAGTTGGGATATTACTGTTTTTTTACATTCAAATCGAAATTATGCCAGTAACTTGTATATTACTGTTTTTTTACATTCAAATCGATTATGCCAGTAACTTGCCTACTCACTGTTTTCATTGGTCTTAGATTTCATATTTATTATTCCTTTAGTGTAACGAACCTCCTAGTTAAATAGCCTTTAGACCCCATAAATGTAATTTTTTTGTATTATTTACAGTAAAGATTTCACAGTCTTCAAGAGTTCAATGAACCAAGGATCATAACTACCTTGAATGATCAAGGTGGAGATTCATATAGACTAGATGTAATATAACTAACTTGAATGATCAAGGTGGAGATTCATATACACTAGATGTAATATCACATGCTTTCTGGACATGCAACCCTTATAATAACTTTAATGTCTTCATGCAATATTCCATGTAAGAATAATAGAGCATTTTCTTATATATATTTCTGCTAGCATGGGCATGCAAAGCTACTACTATCTATTATGTACAGGCAAGAATACCTACATTGTTCCCCAACTTGTACGAGTGTGATAACATTTAGTTGCCAGAGTCTATAATTCAAATTAACCCTTTACATTTTGTAGGAAAAAGACAAATCATAACATACAACCATTAAACTTTTTGACAACCCCCTCAATAACACCTAATAAGATATTGCTTTGGGTCTATTGCGTCTAATATACTTATGAAGGAGATTATTCATATAGCTCATGAAGGTCATAGATAATACTACATCGTTATACCACGAACAACATTACTCCATAATTGTCTGCATGCACCAAAGTATTAATATATATATATAATATGACATAAGTTAAAGACCCTCTATTTTCCTTTAGAAGCCTTAATAAGGTCCAAGATTAGATTCAAAAACTACTTCATCACTATCTATAGTGAAATAAAAGTTACATGCATACAATCATGGACAACACAACTTCTATACTCTTGAGCTGAATGATTTAACCTTTCTAACAATAGGAGATAAATATAGAGATAAGAAATCAACCATCAACATATCTGAGCTAAATGATTTATCTTCATAACAAGTAATGATTAATATAAAAACCATACCATGCAAGTGAATCTCATCAGAATAGAGGGAAAAACCATTAAATCTATTAATACATAAGCATATGTAATTCACGTAACATTCTCATGGTGAAGAAACTTAAGAAAACTTCTCATAACCAAACTGTTAATCTAAGTTGTCATCGGTGTCAATATGGCACTAGCCAAAATGGAAAATATTGTTGAGATGCCTGGTTCCAAATGATGATGTCATAACTCTTGTTTCATAATAATGTCATCAATTAATATGTCAAGTCACTAATGAAGAAGTCTTAAGAAGTGCCAAGTATTTAGAAGCCCTTGATGACATATGGAGGACTACATTTTATGATGTCAGATTCTTGATAAATGATCACAATTGATGATGGCACTTGATGAGGTCTTGATACATGGTTGGGAGATTATTTTGGAGTTCTCCTAATGATGTTGCACTATGACTACACTAGTATATAATGACATTATTCTTGCATCATGCTACATTGATGTTGCACTCCTACATAATGACTCCATGATCCTACGATGTCATTGATAACAATGAAGAAGCCAAAGAATGAAGAAGCCACGTTGTTCCAAACATTCCTCATGTTGTCCCAAACTTTTTATGCATAAAATTTAAGGATAGTCATAAAGAAAATTTATTTTTGACACCTTGGAGGTATCCTTTCAAAATGGTTCCTAGATCACCTTAAAGAGGATTCTTTCCTCTTTTTAACGAGCCTTTATGTGTCCTGAAACTCCCAATAGTTTGTGAGATATTGAATTTTTAAGTTAAGGAAATTATTCCTAGCAGTTAGCCGACCTACACTCAGTCATACAAGTTGGCCTCACTTAAAATAGACATGTATCTTCAGTTATAAATGAAATATCTATAAATAGACATCTAAACACTTCATCTTGATCAACAATTTGGGCAAGAATTTAGAGATACGAAGTACAGGAGAAGATAGAAGGCTAAGGAGAACAAGGAGACTATTGTTTAGGACAAGGAAAAGGATAATTTTGTTTGGGAATAAAATCTTCGTCGAGCTACCATTGTCAAAGCTATCGTAGTTGTCATGGTTGAAGTTGTCATAGTGGTCAAAGCTATCATAGTTGTTGTGGTCAAAGCTACCGTAGCTTCCATGGCTGAAGTTTCCTTAATTGCCATGGTCAAAGCTATCGTAGTTGTCATGGTCAAAGTTATCATAGTTTCCATGCTTGAAGATCTCGTAGTTCCCGTTGTCGAAGTCGTTGTAGTTTTTGTGGTCGAAGCTTCCGTAGTTGTCGTGGTTGAATCTTCCATAGTCGAAGTTGTAATAGTTGTCATGGTTGAAGTGTTGATTTATTGGGATTGGACAAATAGAGCTTGTTGAAGTCTTCTCTTGAGAATAGAATAGGCCAGAGTTTGAGTAATTTGTGAAGCAGGATATTGAAGATTTGTGGAGATCATTGAATACCATGATGCATTGAAGCCATCATGAGGTGACCTTGAAGAATTTTTGTTTGGGTAACACGAAGAGCAGTTGTGACACCTTCATGTGAAGAACAAGGTTGTCATTGATGATTGATAGGGTTTGTTGAAGAAGACATTGGGAGCCATGAAGTATAACCAAATATATCTTGATGAAGTAAAGCTAAGGGTTGGAGCCTCAAAGACAAAATGTTGGTGCCTTGGAAGAAAGGGTTGGATCCCTAGAGGTTAGAGCCTCAAAGAGACAAGGTTGCTACCTTGAAAGGTAGGGTTGGAGCCCTAGAGGTTGGCAACTCAAAGACATAACGTTGGTGCCTTAGAAGATAGTGTTCGAGCCCTAGAGGTTGGAGCCTCAAAGAGACAAAGTTGGTGCCTTGGAAGAAGGGGTTGGAGACCTAGAGGATACGATTCCTCAAGAGACCAGTTGGCGCCTATACCAGATATAGGGTTGGAGCCCTATAGGTTGGTGCCTCAAAGTGACAAGGTTGGATCCTTGGGAAGTCCAAGTCGGTGCTTGGCAGAATACAGGTTGGAGCCTTGGGAATTGATGATCAATGTATTCATTTAGGGTTGGAGAAAAATCAATTGGATAAGGAAAATAAATGGGAAGATACCTTGTGAAGCCACCTTGAACAAAGGCACAAGAGTTTGAAGAAACTTGAAGATGATATTGGTCAATATAAGGAAGAGGTCTCCTCCCTTAGATCTCAACTAGAAGAAGAAAGGAAACAAGCACAAGGAGCTGAGAAGGTGAGGGAAGCTTTGACATTCATATAAGGACAAGTTGATGAAACAAAAAAGGGGAGAAACACCATGATATGCCAACTGGAAGAAAAGGATGGTGACATCACCAAGTTAAAATCAGAAGTCACCTCGCTTATGGCCCAATCGTGTGAAGTAACCAAGATGAAGGAAGAAATGGAGATCACTCTATTAAATAAGGATGAAGAATGCAAGAAAATGAAGGAATAAATTGTCTTTCTTAAAAAGGAAGTTGACTTGCTGAATAAGAACTTGAAAAGTTCTCAAATCCTAGATGACATCCTAAGTCATTAAAGGTCTCCCCTTGATAAATCAGGTCTTGGTTATGTAGGTGAATCCTCAAGCAATAATGATGTGAACCCTAATGTTTCAAACAACAGGGATGTGAGAAAGCCTGGAAGAAATATTGATGCTCCCAGTTCCAACAAAGGCAAGGAGAAGAGTCAAGACAACTATGGAAGAAACCATCCTCCAAGAAGACATGCAAATGGTGTCAAGGATGCAAGAAGCAATGGTTATCATCAAATGATTCCAAGGAAAAAGACTTCAGAAGTACATCATGGAAAGCTTCTCCTCGGAGGTACCAAAGTATATTTCTTGGTTATTATTATGCTTGTACAAACTTTGGACACATGGAAAAATATTGTAGGTCATATAATGGTCCCCGTTAATCTCCGAGAAGCAATTTTTCAAGCAGAATTCATGAATTCTTATTCATAAACAACATAGAGTGCTTTAAGTGTCATAACATTGGACATATGTCATGTGATTGTAACTTGAATTAGGCCCCTACAGAAGGAAGAACAATGTGAGAGAATAAAGTTATACGAGTATGTGGAAGGAAGAAAATTGAATCCAGAAGTCCCTTGAACACTCTAGCCAACAACACATGTTGTTGACTTGATGAAATCATCCTTGATATTCCAAGTATTTGATAGGGAGACTCTGCCAGAAGGAAGACCATGCATACAGTTAGGGGGAGCTTATTATGATTAATAGTTCTTGCAGAAGCTATCTATGATTGGGCCGTATGAAATCATTGATGAGCCACATGGACAATCATCCTTTGATAGATCATCTATTGGGAGAATCTCTATTGAATAACATGATCCCTTATTCATCCATGAACTACTATTGAAGATCTCTTCCACTTGATCACTAAAAAGGTAATCTTTCATGAGCTAGAGGAGGTTGTGAAGATAGGGGGAGTTGGTTCATCACATGAAGGAATTTAAGCGCATCTATCATGGACCACATTTCTAGAAAGAAGAGCACCATGACAGGAGGAGTAACATACCTATGAATAGCTATTATTCATAAAGAAAGAAGCAACTTGATAGGGGGAGTACTTGCGCACCCTATTTTCTATTGATTTCAAAGAGGGAGAGAATGTTGAAAGGGAAAGAATATTGCCATCAATGAAAAAGGGGTTGATTGTTAATATAGGTTGTCATTGATGTCATTATGCCACTAGCTGAGATGGAAAATATTTTTGAGATGTCTGGTTCCAAATGATGATGTCATAACTCTTGTTTCATAAGAATGTCATCAATTAATATGTCAAGTCACTAATGAAGAAGTCTTAAGAAGTGCCAAGTATTTAGAATCCCTTGATGACATATGGAAGACTATATTTGATGATGTGATATTCTTGATAAATGACCACAACTGATGATGGCACTTGATGAGGTCTTGATAACATGGTTGGATATTATTTGATGGTTGGAAGATTATTTTGGAGTTCTCCTAATGATGTTGCACTATGACTGCACTAGTATATGATGAAATTGTTCTTGTGTCATACTACATGGATGTTGCACTCCTACATAATGACTCTATGATCCTATGATGACATTGATAACAATGAAGAAGCCACATTGTTCCAAACATTCCTCATGTTGTCCCAAACTTTTTATATGAAGAAGTCTTAAGAAGTGTCAAGCATTTAGAATCCCTTGATGACATATGGAGGACTACATTTGATGATGTCATATTCTTGATAAATGACCACAATTGATGATGGCACTTGATGAGGTCTTGATAACATGGTTGGAGATTATTTGATGGTTGGAAGATTATTTTGGAGTTATCCTAATAATGTTGCATTATGACTGCACTGGTATATGATGAAATTGTTCTTGTGTCATACTACATGGATGTTGCACTCCTACATAATGACTGTATGATCTTATGATGACATTGATAGCAATGAAGAAGCCAAATTATGAAGAAGCCACATTGTTCCAAACATTCCTCATGTTGTCACAAACTTTTTATGCATAAACTTTAAGGTCAGTCACAAAGAAAATTTATTTTGGACACCTTGGAGGCATCCTTTCAAAATTGATCCTAGATCATCTTAAAGAGGATTTTTTCCTCTTTCTAATAAGCCTTTATTTGTCCTGAAACTCACAATAGTTTGTGAGATATTGATTTTTTAAGTTAAGGAAACTATTCCTAGTAGTGTGCCGACATACACTCAGTCATACAAGTTGCCCTCACTTCAAACAGACATGTCCCTTTAGTTATAAATGAAATCTCTATAAATATACGTCTAAACACTTCATTTTTATCAACAATGTGGGCAAGAATTGAAAGATATGAAGTACAAGAGAAGACAGAAGGCCGAGGAGAACAAGGAGACTATTGTTTACGATGAAAAAAAGGATAATTTTGTTTGGGCATAAAATCTTGGTTGAAGCTACCATAGTTACCTTGGAAAAAGTTGTCGTTGTTGAAGCTATCGTAGTTTCCATGGTCGAAGCTATCATTGTCGAAGCTATTGTAGTTGTCGTGGTTGAAAGATGCCATAGTTGTCATGGTCAAAGCTGTCATAGTTGTCGTGGTCAAAGCTACCATAGTTGCTGTGGTCAAAGTTGTCATAGTTTACATGGTCGAAGCTGCCATAGTTTCCATGGTCAAAGTTGTTGTAGTTGCCATGGTCGAAGCTACCATAGTTTTCATGGTTGAATCTGTCGTGGTCGAAGTTTTCATAGTTGTTTTGGTTGAAGTATTGATTTATTCGGATTGGACAAATAGATCTTGTTGAAGTCTTCTCTCGAGAACAAAATAGGGTAGAGTTTGAGCACTTTGTGAGGTAGCATATTGAAGATTTGTTGAGATCATTAAAGGCCATGATGCGTTGAAGCCATCATGAAGTGACCTTGAAGAAGTTTTGTTTGGGTAACATGAAGAGTAGTTGTGACACCTTCATGTGAAGAACAAGGTTTTCATTGATGATGTCATGTGGAGACTAAGTGAAGGCATAGCTGAAGATTGATAGGGTTTTTTGAATAAGACATTGGGAGATGTGAAGTATAACCAAACATATCTTGATGAAGTAAACCTAAGGGTTGGAGCCTCAAAGACACAAGGTTGGTGGCTTGGAAGATAGGGTTGGAGCCCTAGAGGTTGAAGCCTCAAAGAGACAAGATTGGTGCCTTGGAAGATAGGGTTGGAACTCTAGAGGCTAGAGCCTTAAAGAGTCAAGGTTAGTGCCTTGGAAGACAGGGTTGGAGCCCTAGAGGTTGGAGCCTCAAAGAGAAAAGGTTGGTGCCTTGGAAGATAGGGTTAGAGCCCTAAAGGATAGGATTCCTCAAGAGACCAGGTTGGTGCCTCTACCAGAGATAGGGTTGCAGCCATAGAGGTTGCTGCCTCAAAGTGACAAGGTTCGAGCCTTCGGAAGTCCAAGTCGGTGCTTGGAAGCATACAGGTTGGAGCCTCGGGAATTGAAGATCAGTGTCTTCATCTAAGGTTGGAGCCCTACATATATTGTACTTGATTTATTGTAAAGAAGAAATTAATAAAAGCACGTATTCTTATTGTTCATTTTGTGTTCTAAATATAAGTGATCTAAATAGTAAAAGTAACAATTGAAGAGAAATATTGATTCACCCCCCCTCTTAGTATATCCAACACAAACTGAAACTAAAATAGGGAGAGAGTAAGAATCATCATACAAAACATTCCACGCATTTGACACCAACTAAAACCTCACTTGGAGAGAGGAGCACCACCACCCAGCCATGAATCACCTTTGGTTCCCCCCAAGCCGAAGATCTTGCCAAGGATCAACTATCCTCAATTGATCAATGCATTGGGTATTTAATACCCTCTTTCATGATTTAGTTACCATTAGCGGCATCCCACTTTTATTGATTTTCCATTTCCCTAGGTCTGTTTCAAAAAAACTCATCGTTATCTCCCATGAGGATTTTCCTCACAAAAGCTTGCATGTATCTTCTGCAAAGATTTTGTCTAATGGATCTTTATCTCCCATCCATATGATGGATCTCCAATCCATATAAGCTTATCTAGAATCACATCTAGAATATTTATCACAAAAGATTCATCTCTATCCCAATCCTCATGGGATTTGGCAAGAATCTCCTCTCTCTTAGTGCTTCACCCTCCAAGAGATTTATTTTATTAATTTATTTAATAAAACATTTTCTTTTCATATTACATATCACCTAACTTTCCTTAGCTTAGGTTTAGAATAATTTAACCCACAATGAAGGGTATCACACCTAGCTTTAACTCAGCTTAGGTTTACAAACATTTAACACACAAGAGAGGATATCACACCTAGCTTTAACTTAGCTTAAGATTACAATAATTTAATACACAAGAGAAGGGTGTTACATTTGCTCATTTTGACATGGACTTTATTTGAATTTTATGTTTAATATGTATATAAGATACTCCATCTAAAAATTTATTAAAATTTAAATGGTTAATTTAAATAAAATTTAAAAACTGGTTAATTTCAAATAAAATTTAACACATTATATTAAAATTTTAAAATTGAATTTAAATAAATTTAAATCTGAAAAACCTAAAGTCGCTTATTTATTTATTTACAATTTAAAAAGTTATATTTTCATAATTCATATTTATTATTATATTATTATTATTTTGGAAGAAAATGGACACATATAATCATTTCTCTTTAAGTGTTTCTTGCCCAAAAAATATTTCTCTCTTGGTATGTTAGAATTAAGTTATATTTAAAAAGATTAACCAAACTTTCACTCTAGGTGGAGAATAGGGCTACTTTTCAAAAACAAAAAATTGTAATTTAAAAAAAACGATTTTTTTTTTTTCAAAAAGTTAGATTTATAAAAATGGGATATGCCCACATATCAACTAACTCAATAAACAAATATTTAATTAACAAAATTGAGAATTTTAATCAATTGCAATTATTTTTAATTTCGAATGTATTAAGTACCCACAGAAATTTAAAAAAAAAAATTGTCTTTTTTGAAGTTTTGTCGAATTTATGTCATGGTTAACAAACTGAAGTTTTTCTATAAATGGTTTTTTACATTCAATAATTATGTCCCTACCTTAGATATGGACTCTATTTGAATTTTGGGTTTTGTATATACCTAGATACTCCATCCAAAAAATAATTAAGTCTAAAATGTTAATTTAAATAAAGTTAAAACAGAGTGGTATTTGTTTATTTAAATTTAAAAGGTTATATTTTAAATTATTTTTCTCTCTTTATAATTGATATATTACAAAAATTTATTTATTTGTATTTTTTAAGATTTGAAGGAATTGAGTGCATATAAGCATTGTTTTTTAAGTGTCAGTTGACAAGAAAATCCACTCTTTTGATATGATATCCCTTAGTTCATACTCAGAAATATTAACGACAATTAGAATTGAGGTGCACAAGAAGATAACCTTCAAAATTAAAAGAAGAAAAAAATAATTAGTGTAAAAAAGTTATTTTTTTCCAAAAAAAATAGATTTATAAAAATTGGAATTGTCTACTTATCAACCGAATCTATAAATAAATATATTATAATCACTTACAATTTTTTTAATTTTGATTGTATTAAGTATCAAGATAAATGTGAACCAAAAAAATG